>JAHWXV010292388.1:0-26629 GCA_024586415.1 Phrixothrix hirtus | reverse complement strand
GCTGATACCACTTTAAGTAGTGTACGTTTAATCTAAAGTAATTTCCATCTTAAAAAATAACAGAATTAGGATGTAATTTTGCGTGTAGCTATTAAAAATCTACGGATTTTAGTTTACCCAGTACTTAAATATACATCCGTCCAACTTTTACCGCATAGATTTGGTATTGTTCTGCGTTTTATATTTACAATAAATAGATTATTGTTAATCGACAGGTAGGAGTATCCTGTTTTAGTCCCAAATCAGTCATTTGAAAAGGTACAGACTTTAGCTAGAATTGATATAGATGCAATGTAGATATATCCACATATACAAATTTTTATTAAGACAGCATATAGGACGATTCGCTGTGATGTGAGATAATCTTCTCTTCAAGCCAATTATCATAAAATTTACGAAAAGATCAATCTCCATAAAATTTAATCATTAATGAGCAGGATTTATTTACTTTTCTCCTTGAATGTACAATTTATATAAAGTATGTACACATTTTATAAAAATGTTCTTCAACAGTTTATTACCAAATAAACTGTGGTAGTTTGGCAAAGCCGTATATTAATGTATGATGCGTTCCATGTGTGTATGTTGCGAAATAAATTGTACACCTATGAGGAGAGGTCAATATATTTTATGAATGGGGGTGGGAGGGTGAAAAAGTACATTGTGTTAGTTTTGCTTTTCAATACATTCTCCCTTTGTACTAATACATTTTTCAGATCTTTCGATCAACTCATTTATACCGCCATAAAAAAATGTTTTATCTTTTCCATCAAAATAAATCGAAATTGCAAGTTTGACCTCATCGTCGCTCGTAAATTTCTTCACACGAACAAATAATAGTTCAAGGGTGCCAAGTCTGGCCTGTAGGGTAGGAGGTTTAAAATTTGAAAGCCACAATATTGAAGCGCAGCCATCGCAACACGACTCCGATGCACGGGCGCGTTGTCGTGAAAAATCAGCACACCTTTTGTTAATTTTCCCCGTCTTTTCGCCTTTGTAGCATCTCTTAGCTGCTTCAGCAAACCAGCATAGCAAGCCCCCGTTATTGAAACACCCTTGTCTTTGTAATCAATGAGTGGGATATCCTTTGTATCCCAAAAAACACTTGGTATTATTTTTCCGGCAGACTGGCGACATTATGAACTTTTTTGGGAGTTGTGTGCTACTACATATATCCTTGCTTAGATTTAGGCTCGAAATGAACCCAAGTTTTATCTCCCATAATAATTCGGCTCAAAATTTCCTCTTTGTCGTCTCAACAGAGATTTAAAAACTCGCCTGCAAACTCAACACGATGTTGTTTTTGCAGTGGTGTGAGCATTATGGGTACCCATCTTGCACTAACCTTTGACATGCCAAAATGGGAATGGAGAATCTTTAAAATGGTTGTAGGAGATACTCCAACCATTTCTGCAAGTTACTTCTTCCTTAAGCGAGCATATTCAAGTACAAGTTCTTCGACTTTTTCCACAGTATCTGCAGAAGTGGCTTTAATCGGCCGACCTGGTTGGGGGTCGTCTTCAATTGACCCTCTGCCTTATTTAAATAGGTTATACTACTTATAAGTCATGGTTTTACCAGAACAATAGTTCCGTAAACAGACGATATCTCATTCAAATTGGTTTGAGGTGGTTTTCTTTGTTTTTTAGAAATGTTATAACTGTATAAAATTCGACTTTTTCCATTGTCGATATTGCTATCTGCCTTTGGTTGCTTGATCAATAATATCTCTGATGTTAATAGCACAATCACAATGAAATTCTCCAGGTACACTAATAAGACGTCACTGCATAGATACTACACGCGGCAGTAATCCCCTCTCCGCTAACACCGCCATTCCGCGAATTTATTGACCCCCCTCGTATGAATATTTGATAATATAATACGGCAGTTACATAATGTTGAAATTACGTTATCTTAAACTTGAAATAAATCGGCCTAAACCTGACTGCGAAATAAATTCAGTTATATAACCTAGTGGAAAATTTATTAAAAGAATTTCTTGGTTATTAGTTATACGATAATAAAAAATAATGTTTAACCATTAGCACGGCCTTTCCAGGTTTTAAAAGTTCCAGAAGTGATAAACAAGTTAAATACATAATAACCATAATAATTTTTTATTTGTTCATTGTGGTTAAGTAAAAAGATACCTACTTGGTTATTGGCAAAAGACACTTTCTATTAATATAAATAATAAATATTAATAAATTTTTAAACCTTGATAAAGTCGAAACTAACGGCGTATCGTATTTTTTTTTAACATAATAAATTGACAGGAAGATTTATTAATGACCTTTTATTTATTTTTCAATGATATGATTTTGTCATACATACATCTAATTTTAGAGAGATAATTTCTTCAGAATAAGCTTTCCTTTTTAAAGGAGCTTTTATGTTAATTTTTTAATTTCAAAGGGTTGTATAATTAAGTCTTTAAAATGCTCTTCTTTGTGATATTTTCATCAATATGTGAGTAATTCACATACGTACTGTTCCTATCATTATATTATACCTATTATGTTCTAAGATATACAGCAATTTCCTTCATAAATCTTACTATTTAAATTTTTCTATATTAAACATTTCGTAGTAGACCAGCTATTCAGCAGTTATTCTTATCAATATTGTTAATTGATACTAGTGCAAGGGAAACTGCTTAAAGTTCGGGATGTGGCAACACTCCAGTTTTCAGGATAACTGAGTTACAAAATTCGTAACGCCTGGCCTGTATACTGAAGGGGTGTATATAGATCCATTCTATTTCAGAATAATTTTAAAGTAAACAAGACGCGGAAAAAACATGGATTTAAACTGTAAACATTTTTAGCAATGATTTTTGTTTTGTTTTCCATTGAAAAATATACAAAGGGGTGTATTGCTGATCTAAAAGCTGCTCTTGGTGACGGGGTACCGTGGAGAACAGCTGCGTTTCGGTGGTATCAAGAATGTAAATTCGGTCATAGTAACCTTAGTGATTAAGTTCGTGATGATTCACAAATAAAATCAAAAACAGCAGAAAACATTGATGCCGTACGAGAAATGATAAAGACAGATCGTTATGTAACTTATAGAGGAATTCATTCATCCTTAAATATCGACATGAAACAATTAAATCAAATTCTACATTAGCACTTGGATGTGAACATTACATTTACGATGAATTCGTCATTATTTGACTGAGGCTCAAAAACAATGGATTAACTCAGGTACATCAAATTTGGTACACAACCTTGTCAGTGGTTATGACAGTTAAATATATGCCTATGGAACTGAAACAGAACAACAGTCGACTGTTAGGGTACTTGAAAATGAAATAAAGCCAACTAAAGTTGTTCGTGCTTCGAGTGTTTCCAAAAAATGTATCGCTTGTTTTGTATTAAAAACTGGTCATGTGGCTACTATACCTTCAGAAGACTATAAAATTGTAAATTCTAAGTGGTACATTGTTTATCACATGTTTTGTCTGAAATGCGGAAGCAAAATAAAAAATGACGAATCATACTGCATTATGACAAATTATGAACTATTTGGCCAGTCCTGATTTAAGTCCTAATGACTTTTTAGGCTTCCAAAGCTGAAACATCCTGTGTTTGATCAATAATTTTTAACTCCAGGCGACGCAGTAAAGCCATTAAGAATGGAATTTTGGATGTGCCGACTTCTAAGTGGAAAGAATGCTATGACAATTGGTTTATTTGCATGAAAAAATGTATAGAATGTAAAGGGAAATATTTTTAAAAGCAATCGAACAATTTTTTTTAATTCTAAGTATGTTTGTGTTCTTCTATCCCGAAATTAAGACCGCGGTCCTCTTACATATATTTTTAATAGAATATTTAACCACGTAAATACAAGTTAGTCAATATTTAAACTTCTTAAGAAAGATATTTAAGTTACGTATTTTCTGTAGTAACTAAATGTTACAAATAAGTTTGTATATCGTATATAGTAATGCAGTGACACGTTTTCATTTCAATTTTGGTTTAGTGCTAAGGATGTTGTGGTCAAATAAAATTAGGTATTTAACAAGAACACTTGTCCCATAAAAGTTTACATAAAATAAATAAAATAAAAGTTTACATAAAATGAGTAAGAGATACTCAAAACATTATTGATCGCAAAAGTGTGAACTATCAATTCTACTGAATATCGCCGTTCAAACTTAACGCAAAAGAAAAGGGAACAGTGCTTTGAGATTTGAACGTATTCAAAGCTTTATACATCTTAGAGAAATCATTACTATAACAGCTTCGCTATTTTAAACTTTATAATGCCATTTTATATTAAGGACAGGTTAGCTAGTCTCGGATTATATATTTTTTATTTGTTACAATTTGTATGAAATTGGACATTATAAGTACGTATAACTAAGAGGAACCTGGAGTTATGGTTGATATATTTTGATGAGAAATTCGACGCATGTATTTTAAATTTTACGTATGTTTATAAAGTTAATCAAGTACCGAAGTCTCGCTACTGACAATTTTATGCATTATGTAATCGTAATGAAATAGCGTATTCACTAATTACTAAATAACGTGCTTTCATGTTTTGAAACTCTTCAGAAGGCTAGAGAGAACACGGCAATACTAATTATCTAAAAACTGAGAATTTCAAATGAAAATGCTTTATGCAAACCGACTCTTTAATTTTACGTCTAGAGTTAATAGTAGAATAACCTGCATAGAAAGATTTAAATATTTAATTAAAGAAGTCCGTGATAAGGAAGGTTAAAATTTAAAAAAACTTTCAGTATTTAAATATTACATGTTACATTTGAATTTTAAAATGGCAGCAAATATAGTTGACAATATTGATATTGAGATTTAAAGCACTGTCATAGCAACAGCTTTCAATACATCAGTACGACACTATACCCAATATGAGAGATAGAAAATAGAAAATTAAATAAGAAGAAAATTTCAGTAATCTATAGATACAGTGAAGGAAGGAAATCAGCTAACGCCTAAACAAATACATTTTAAATACGAATTGAAAGGGAAAGAAAATTTCGATTTCCTGTAAACAAATAGTTTGAATAAGTATATAGCAATCTATAAATCAGAAATACTGAAGAATCATGCTCAAAAATATTAATATACGAAAATTAAACAAAATATTGAACGGAAATATATTTAATGATCCCATAACCTTGCAGTGAAGACATTCAAAGGCCAAGACATTGAAAGGCCAAATGCAAAATGAGTCGAGAACACATTTCATGATTTTCAAGATAAGCGAGTTTAAAGACTTTATTCGTTGCTAGATATAACGTGTGTTCCAAACGTATTGAAATCAGCTCTTGCCATGGCTTTGACAAGGTAGGCCTTTGCTTATTTCACACGCATATTAAAATTAAGACAAAACACAAAGTAGTATAGCCGACCGTTGTCCAATAACTTTAACCTTGACATATGTTATCAGAGGCATCGCCTTAAGTAACCTCCAACAAGTTGTTAGCCATCACTCGCCCTTCGTTAAAAAGTTATAATCATAAAAAGTTTATGAAAAATAAAAATTTTTCAGTACTGTTTTTCATATTTTTACTTGATTTATTCATTATTGACATTTTCAGTAAGGGTATGGCCTTAAGTATCCCCCAGCAAGTTTCACTCTAACCTAAGCTAACCAAGCCTAACCTCCAAGAAAAAGTTATAATTATAAAAAGTTTATTCATCATCAATTTCGACAATAATTCCTTCTCCACCAATTTGGCTTTGGTTATATATTAACCACTCGTTTATGAGCTAAGAAGACAGATTGTTATAAATAAATATTATCTTGAATATAATTAAATAAAATAAATATAAATTACCTCTCTACAAAGTTTATTCAGTTAACTGCTATACATGACGAAATATTTAGTTCTTTTTATGATTATAACTTTTGAATTAAGGGCGAGCGATGGCTAATACTTATTGTAACTTACTCAGCGCCATCCCCTTGATAACATATGTCAAGGTTAAAGGTATTGGAGGACGGTCCCCTATAGTAAATAACTACCGAAACAAATAACCAACAAAAGTAATTTTTCCTAGTTGTCAATGATTATTAAAAATTACTACAACAATCATTTTAATTAGTTGTCACTGATTATTACAAATTGCTACCACAATAAATATCTTTTGTTCTTATATGAACATTTTCAGGTTTAACAAATAAGAAATACTAATTTGGTAGTAATTTGTAATAATCAGTGAGAACTAACAAAAGTTACATTTGTTGGTTTTTTATTTCTTGTTTTCATTTTAATATGTGTGTGAAGTAAGAAAAGACTTGCCTTGTCATATTCATGGCAAGAATAGATTCCAAGATTTTTCGAACACACTGTTACATGCCGTTTGGTTAGATTGCTTAGTTGATATGTGGTAACCAAAAGTAGCGGCATTAACAAGTGCTAAAGGAATTTTGTCCAACCGATTTTCTTGTTAGTCGGGGGTCGTAGGTCTGACGTCAAGGTAGTCGTCGCCGCAATGTGAGAACAGGGTTCCTCGTCGTCTATTTGCCTGTAAAATGGTGTTAAATAGCGTTAGAGCTTGTAAAATGGTTCGTTGTACATTCAGGACGACGAGAACCACATACAGCTAAAATACTAGGCGAGTTTAATATATGAACAAATGTAGACAGGTAGTAACTGATGGTCAGTTGCGATTCAGCGCTCAGTATATGTTGAACACTCAGTATATCAAACTTGAACTTAATATTGCAAACGCTAGACGTTTATTTAGGATGTTCATAGTTAAGAATCTGTTAAAAGTAACGTAAGAAAAACGAACTTTATGTGAAACACTCGTATGTATATCTGAAAGAAATAAATTAAATAAATTGTAACGAAAGAAAGGATAATCAAAATTTAATTAAGGTAAAATGGTTTATTTCGCATATAAAAATGAATAAGATAATAATTATTTGTTCGAGTGATGTTTCAAAACACACAAGTTTACGTAGTTGTTTGACCAAAGAACAAAAGACCGTAGATTATAAATTACATCGGTGAGTAAAGCAATGCATTAAAAATAACAACGTTACCAACGCACCGATTAATAGTTAAATGTATTTGTTTATGTACAAAAATACTAAAATGAGAAATGACGTAAGCTCAGGTTAATTACTTGTGACTATTTAAATTTAAATTATATTGCGTTTGGCTGAGCTCACCTAAGTGTAATTTATATATTAATGAAATACCTAGATAAAAAGTTCGTTGACTACAAGAAATTGACCTCTACAATAACTGCATCTAATTCAAAAAAATGCAAGCAAAAACGATACGTGAAGCGCTGAATCTAAAATTTTACTTAAGTATACGAATCAAAACATGTAACAGAAATATTAATTTACGAAATAAGGAAAGTGTCTTAAAATAATTCAAATATTAATATACGTAAGAATAATCTTTATTAATACATAAGCTAATGGTTGTATTCAAAAAAATTACGACGCGTGAGACCGAACTGGAATCCGGGCAATTCAGATGTTAGTTTTAAGCCTTATGCGTTGGCTATTGTGTAACGGGAGCCATTTTAGGTTACTAAATTGATTATTCCATCGTAGGAAGTAGCAATTGTACGATTAAGTGAGTAGTGATTTTAATAGGTAATAAATCGTAGAAACATTGCGATTTATTCAGGATGCGAAATACGTATGAAAGATATTTAAAGAGATATGACCTGTTTTCAGACGATTAAATGAAATGCAGCATGGTAGTTACAGCGTCAGCTGGTGGACATGGGCTACTGTAGAAAGCTGTATGCGGGACAGTGGCCTAACGAACTGGCTGAATACGTAAACTGTCTTTTACTCTGAACTGGAATTAATCCGTCCCTGAACATCAGGTACAGCATGTCGTCTGAAGGAGTATCCTTGACAAAAGGAATAACAACAGATTGGATACGCATTTGTGTCCTGAACTGCTTGCTAATGAAGAAAATACGACGAAATGAGAAGGTATCGTCAGTAAAATTAATTAACTTACCCTTTCAAGGCAGAATCATAGAAAATTTTTAGATTGCTATCACCAAATGTGTGCAGCTAGGAGATAAGAAGTTATAGAACTAGTTTTTATTAATGAGACCGTCCAAAAATTCTTAAACGACTGGTATCGTTTAAACAAAATTATGAATATAAACGTAAATAAATTGGATCCTTTTAGTTACGCAGTGACGTACCTCTATTTGTACATTTAATAAAAATAAGCGAAATTTTGGCAATATTGGTGTGTAAATATAATACAAATCAAATAAAAGTAAAACATCAAAAGAAATAAACAAAATATACAGGGCGATCTCTAAGAACGTAAGAAAACGTTGTTATGATTACAAATATCTACTAATTTTTATTATAGAATATGCATTATTCTATTGTAGTATTGGAATAGTATACCAGTAAACATAATAGAATTTAAAACTGCATTTTTAAGAAACACATTTTTAGAAATGGAGTTAGACATCTTTTCGTTAAGTTTCCTTTTAGATATAGTAATAAAAACTTATTAAACGTCAAATTTTAATAACGGCCTTTTAGTTGTATATCAAAAAAATGAAATTAAATGAGAACATATTAAATAAAGAAGATAATTACATTAATAGCAGGGAAATATTATTCATTGGATATATGTATTACTAACAAAATTTGAACTAGGCTCATAATTAATATAATTTGAAGTTTTAGAGAAATTGGTCTCCTTAAAAACTATATGCCTCAAATAAAATCAACATCATACTTTAATGAATAAACATGCTTTGCAGGGGCACATTCATGATGTTTCTTATAAAAATCAGAGCGGTTCTGAATAGGTTCCTTCCTCCAAATCTTAATTTTGTATATAATAGGAGAAAGATTATTATTTATTAATATAATTTGAAAAATTTGATATACCCTGAGGTTGCAAAGAACAGCTGATTCATAATATTTTCAAATGTAGAACTTTTACAAATAGCTACGTTTAACTTGTTCGCTTGGTATTTAACGACATTCCACATGATTATTTCTGTTTATGGATTCATGCCATAAACTTCTTTTAACTGATAGGATTTACTTTGAGACTTAAGTACCTTACTTGGAAATTCTAGTTGCAGAAGACGCAATGAGATTTATGCTGGCCTATAAAATATTTGTTTGATTAACTCGGTCATCGCCTATTAAGTTTCCATTTAACCCTACTAGTATGTTATATACTATGGGCTGAAGTAGTTCTTTTAATCCCGGTATTGTTCGAGGCATTAAAAAGCACTTTAATCCTGTTTTGAACTTTCGAACAGTTTGAAATCAAAAAGGCCCAAGAAGGTAAAATTGTATGATTTTGACGTTGACAGATGGCCACATTGTTGCACTAGATTGCAGAAAAATTAAAATGCAACGCAGTTCCAAACCGTGAGACACCTTGTACAAGTATAAAATTTTGTAAAAGCCAGAAGCTGCAGTCACGGTGGGAATGAGCGATTGAAAGTAGCTAGTTTCAAATAGCGTTTCTCCGAAGTACAAAACAATCTTGCAATTTTCTACCTAAAAATTTAATGGCAAAATTCGTCAAAAGATAAACAAATACGAACATCTAAAGTGAGATCTTATTTATTACTGATTCCCTAAACGAGCGCCACGACGTTTTTGTACTGTTGTTGATAAAGAAAGAGGATTCCCCCTTAAGTAATATTAACGAATATCGTAAAATATTTTTCTTGGTTTTATACCCAAAAGATGAAAAGGTATAGTTTAGTTTAAAACTACAACAATTAAAATTATAATAAAACATTTATCTTTCTGAAAGAAAAAGTAAGGAATATTTTTGCGTAGTATCAAAAATCGTAAACTCAAATTGTAAACAAATAAAATAACGGAGTTTATTTACTTGAACAACATAACAGAGGTGAACAGTTACAGCTTTAAAATCAAGTTCGTCCAACAAGATTCTTATAAATATTATTGTTTCACTAAACTTAATGTTTATAATTGCAAAATACATGTACCGCATAGGTATTGCAAGATCCTAATCTGAATTTAAATTATAAACAAAATAAGATAAAAAATCTGCAAAGCTTCGAGAGTAATTAAATGTACCAAAATAAAAGAAAAGAAAACGAGTTCCCGAAAACGTAGATTGTGCACAAACTGACGTAACTTCAGACAATTTTATTGTCTTTAGGAATCGAATAAAAAATATGCAATTAACTAAAATGATCGCAAGATAGTAAGACTGATTTACACAAAATTAATTACAAATACACTAATATTTAAATATGAAATACGGATTTTTAAATCTAAAATGACAAAGTTAATCAAACTGGTAATTATTAAGTCGACGAGAGAATATTATCAAACAAAAAGGTGCCCTTAATTAAAATAAAATTTAATTGATGCAAATGATAACGCTATTAACATACAAAGTTGAATAACTTATCAACACATTGGCGGCCTGGATAAGGCATAAACACTGTCGTACTAAAGCGGCATACAATTTTTAATACTACTGACAATAAAAATGAGTTCCGCAAAACTCTAGGTTGCATAAACATTGTGAAACGAACTATCTAAAGTATTTCAATATTACAAAATTATATTAATGTTATTCCAAATTAAGTTGTAGTCAAAGACAAAGAATATTTGGTAAATGACAAATTTAACTATTTTACAAAGATTTTAAAAGCACACTTTACTGAATGCAAGTCGGAAAATTTATTAATTGAAGTTAGCTGACAGTATTCACGTGGATTCATGGTCCAAATAAAATATATTATTCCATCAACAATACAAAATTACTATGAAGCTTACGCAACAATATTCATAACAGCTAATTAGAAGGAGGAATCCATAAGGATCCCTAACGAGGACCATCTTCTGAGAGACTCGGCCAAAGACAAACCGACGTTGTTAAGTAGTTGAATTCATTGTTAAGGTCAACAATTTGTTCAAATTTAAAGAAGTTATCTAATGATAACGACGTTGTATAGTTAACTACCCTTTATACAACTGGATTTTCATTCAACATGCACAGAGCTAGGCAATAATGATTTTTCTTCGTACACAGTCCGTTTGTATTTGCGAAATACACAACATAAAAACGATTAGTTCATTTAATATTTGTAAACAATTATTATTAAAATTTAAGGCGTTCACGTTTACTCAAACATTATTCTTAGTAGTATTAATAACAAAATTATTATTTTGTTTTGTTCATTCTTACGTAAATTGAAGAGTGTATTATGTAAATAGAAATAACACAGGTGAGCTTTGTTTGATATTAATGGTAAGTATAACAAACAAAATGTTTTAATATATTTATCGATTCAAAAAGGAAGATATCAAGGTTTATAAGGCACTACAAATGCCTTATCGTTTGGGGGCATGTGTTCGACATATTATCGGAGATTTGTTATACTGAACGTATGTCAACTGTTAGCCGTTTATAACTTCCAGAGTTGTAATTGGTGTCTCTATTTTTAAAAATAACGTAAAAAATATTATTTGCGATAACACTATACTAAGATGCTGTAATCGTAAACATTACGAGAATTATTATAACTACCAAATTGTGTTGCCTAAACCGTGTACTATTTTAAAATTTAAAATCGTTAAAATAAAGTTTGCAACGTATGTGAATGTGTAATTCCTTAACTCACGGAAAACCCACATAGTATCACAATCATTACTATACTTAACGTCATAATTTAAATTACTTAATTTTAATGACCGAATACCCATATCGAAAGTGTCCGGTTAGTCGCAAGAGCTTGATTGCACACGCTTATTTGATTTCTACACACTATTATATACTTATAGCTACAATCTTTTATTTATGTTATCATATCTGTACTTATTTATTAAGTGAGCATTTTCAATAATATCACGCCTACAAAGTATATTTGTATGTTTTGTATTTTGTATATTTACCAGGCTATAATTTAATTAAGAAGATACCTGATGAAATTAGAATAAATACCGTTTTATAATGAACTCGCACCGATATAGTATATAAAATTTAAAATTTTCTGTAAGCGATAGAGCTCAATTTCACTCGAACGTTAACAATATACTACTATTCCTTTATTAGCAATTCATTCCAGTAATTGTCAGTCATTAATCTTAAAAAATACCGACACGTTACTAAGCATTGGTGAAATAAAGTGCCAATCGCTTATTGAAAAAATTTTATTTTACGGACTATAGCTCTATTTTTCTTAAACGGCCTTTGAAGTATTGAATTTGTGTCTAGTTTTATATTATTTATTAATACAGGGCGGCGCGCAGCCATCTGACTTATTTCAAATGTAAATAGCGCGCCAACATGATAGCTTGTCGTAGTTGGCGGGAAGGGGAATGGTGCAACAACGTGTTACATGTGTTCGTAGTTATTACAAAACAAATTCTGTGACGGAGGAAAATTCGATATTGGTTGACATGGGCACGTACTATGTCGTAATACCATATTGACTTGGGCAAAGAAATTTGAAGAAACTGGTAGCATGTTGGACGTGAAGCCTGGAGCTCTACGAACAGTGCAGGCGCCAGAAAACCTGCAGAAAGTGAGGAAAGCCTGTCAACGCAATCTTCGTCACTCAACGCGAAATTAATTTCATTTTGAATGCTTGAAGAGATAAAATTTTACCATTACAAACAGCAAGTTGTACAACAAATTAACTAGAGAGACAAGGAAGCAAAATTTGCTTTCTGCACTATGAGCGGTTTGTTACGGGACAACCCAGAATTTCAGCATAATTTACTAATGACCGACGAAGCACATTCTTATCTTTCTGGCTTCGTAAACAAACAGAAAATGCGATACTGGTCACCAGTGAACCCTAAATAACTGCATGAGAAGCCGTTATATTCTTCTAAAGTGAAGGTTTGGTGTAGTGGTCGGTGCTTTCGGAATTGTAGGCCCATATTTCTTTGAAAGTGACCATGAACAAACAGTGACTGTTAATTCAGAACATTATGTTTTTATGTTGGAAGACTGTGTTAAACCCCAGTTACGACAGCTTGCCATTGACCCTACAAACCTGTATTTCCAGCAGGATGGGGCAACAACCCATACTGCGCGAAACAGTATGGCCGCAGTTGGTTAAATGTTCGGAATTGTTATCTCTCGTTTCGGCGACATCTCTTGACCAGCTCGGTCGCTTAGTAAGACAGACTTTTTCCTATGAGGGTTCCTAAAAGATCGTTTGATCCAGAGGTATATCAGGCCTATTCCAGAAATCAAGATAACCATTGTTGACGAAGTTGCGGTTATTGATGAGGACCTACGGAGGTGCTTGCAACAATGCATTGATGTTAACAGCGGCCATCTGCCTGATGTAATTTTCAAAAATAACCTTGTAATCTGTAAGATATAAATGGCATACTTGGTCGTATTTATTGACATGTTTACTTATTTTTTCTCTGATTCCATATATAATTTATGACCATTCGAAATACGTTAGTTGGCTCCGCACCACCCTGTATATTCTTCTCTGATTTCTCAGTTCTATAGTTTTTCGAACTGCGAGCATTGGATTCATAATGAATATATATACTCGTCATGGAATCTTTCCTCTGGAGAAGAACCAGTTTGTAACGTATCTGTTCAAAAATATAAAAAGCGTCTTCCAAAATAAGATATGTTCAACAGAAATTAGATGGAAAAGTGTGATTATTACTTATTAGACATGCTTAAATAAACAAGAGGAACTTTTAGATGCCACGAGATTATAGCAATACGTTTTTTATAGTTGTTAACGAAAGGAACAATCAATGGATCATATTAAATTTAGATTAATAATACAAAATCAACAAGTAATCAAAATTAATAAAACAAGGTGACCATTGACATAATGGTATATCATAGGAGTTAAATATCTATTATTGATCTTGCAATTCATGAACTATCCTCAATAAAACTAGAATACAAATAAAAAACTAGCCACGAATGACTTACGTATCGCCACCACTGCAATTGTTAGATATTTAGCATCGCATATATCTAAAAACCTCAAAGAAGGAAGTGCTGGCTATGTTGTCAGTTATTTACGTGACCACAATTTCTTAAAGTTAGTTATATAAGTAAGATATATAAAACTTTATTATTCAGTTCAATCTTAATTATACATAACGAAGTTTCTGTGAATTTATTCCATTACTAAAAGATTTGATTAAAGAATTTTCATGTATTTTCACAACTATGGAGTTTCCGAATAAACATTAAAATTACTCACCTAAGAAGGAATTGCATATCTAATGAGCACAAAATTATAATATATTTATTAACACTAAATTTCAGTTGTCCACTAATTAAACAAATACATTTTTCGATTTATAAAGAGAAAACTAAAAATATTAGACACCCGAACAAAAACTATTTAAGTCGCCTATATCAATTGCAATGCATCATCACAAAAGCTTTCTATGTAATAGGCAGCGCAAAAGCGAATGCCATTCTAGGAATATCCTTTACAAAATTATTTAAATAATTAAGGATACTGCAAATTAAATAAAATTATTTTAAAAACATAACTGAAATTAAAGTGGTCCTAGATTTGAACGACACGTGATGGCTTCTCCGAGGTAATGGCAGCGAAGGACAAGTTGTAACCGAGAAAGATTTTGATGATGAAGATGATTAATCTCTACGCAAGCTAAAAACAATGACTTAGTATATAAAAAAATAGCCGATCCTAGAGATATCGACAAGGACAGCTAACACTGAGAAAATATTTTTTTACACTTTCGAAACTAAAACACCACTTTTAGTCACTTGTTTCCGTGATTAAAACTGTCACTTTTAATCTCAAGGGAATAAAATTTTACTTTAGTCCCAAGGGAGATAAAAGTAAATTTAATCCCGCTCATCATGGCAATAACAAAAATTAACAAATCAAAATTGCCTATTGCTGAAAGCTTTCTATAGTCGTTTCCTCGAAACGTCAATTACAATTTTTATAAATTTCTACTTGCCCCGATCAAAAACTTTCATTAATTGTTTTGTTCCTTTTAAGATTAACAACGTGCTTCCTGAGTTTGTTATTGGAATATACCGACAATCTAATACTTTTATCAATAGTGGCGACATATAAAAGTACACTACTGCTTGCTTTATGGACTTCAGGAGTTTGGTGGATATTGTTAATGAAAGACGCTTGCACATCAAACTAATTTTTAACAATAGATAAAATAATTATGGTACCAGTCAATTTAGGCTTACCAAAAAACCTTGAAGAAGTATTCCCGGCAAAATGGCCTGAACTAAAATAGCCTTTGCGAAAATAGCCCCAATAAAACAATCCATACTCAACCTGTCCCGATAAGGTACTCCCGATTATATAATCCAGCTAAAATCTCTGCTAAAACGGTTACCAAGTACTTACCTTTAAACTATTATTAATTTTTTTCGGTCTTAGATGTATAAATAATGTAAAGAATTTATAAATAGTTAAACGTAGGTATGTTACATGTGATATCAGCATGTTTCAGATGGTTCGATTACTTTATCCAAAGCTGCACGACAATCCTTCTTGTAAGTTTCTAATATTCATGGTTTGGTCGAGATAGTTTTTTGGAGCTATTCTGGCAAGCACTATTTTGGTGCGGGATTTTATATCGGGGTTATTTCGTCGGGGTTGTTTTGTTGAGGCTATTTTGATTAGTCGCGGACGAATTATGCTTAAATTAACTTCAATATTTTTGAAGCGTCCAAATAATTTATTAAATTCTTTAATAATTCTTACTTGTTAGCCTACTTAGTTATTTATTAAAAATTAAAACAATATATACCAAGCTAATTTAATTTTGGTGTTACATTACATCAAAACCAATTTTGTAATATCCAAAATATGATGTTTAATTAAGACAGAAACAATTATCAATTATAGAGACATTAATAAATCATTTGTACGATTTAAAGTTTCTTACTTTAATATGGTCCAAATTATGAGAAAGTATTACATTTTATATTCCAGCCTAGACAGTCATTTGCTGCAAACCTGATGAAATTGAATTCCCCCCTTTTATTACATTTCAGTTATTATAAGGGCAACATCTCTATTTGTAATAAAAATTAACCTAAAATCTGATTTAAATATAGATCTGTGCTTTGCAGTAATTAAAATTTCATTATTATTTATTTTACATCATTAGCTACACTGATTATTATGTCAAATCATCTGTATTTGTTAATATGCCTTTAGTTAAACGACTGCTATTTATGTGCTTTATTTTCTATTTGCTTTCCTTATTTCTGTTAATAGCATCAATAAATCTTAAAACCTCTTTTAAAAACTATTGAACTTTATTTTTGTTCCTTTAGCTGTAATTTCTAAGTCTTTCATACTTCATTGTAGTTTACTGTATAATTTTATAGGTTATAGTTTGCTTAATTTTTGCGTTAGTGTAAATGCAGTTATTAGAATGTCGAAACGGTTATGTTAGCAATCACGATTTAGTAACTTGTTTAATTATTCATTTTGAGTCATGGCGCGACAGCTATTGTCCACTAATGCCTTTGACTATCGTACGAGAAGGTATACACTTCTACAGTGTTCAAATGTTGAATGTTATCTAAATAAAGAAAATAAATTTGTATATAGTTTGTGTATGGTGAACAACATTGGTCAAAAAATAGAAAGTTATCAACTACTACAAAGTCCTAAATGTTACAAAAAGATGTGCAAAACCTATTAGATTAAGATTCAACATGTAATGTTATTTATAAAATGCATCATGTTGTTTTCAACAACAACCACTGTAAATACTGCAAGAAAGAGGTTTATTTGAAGGTAGAATTAGTATATTATGTACAATTTTGAAAGGTTTTGGTTTCCAATTCAAAAATCATAATACACGAAGTTTGATGAAAATAAATTGGGCGTTTCAAAACGCGACAATTTCCCGATCATGGCAGGATAATGGTCTTAAAAGTGTGCGCACAACTAAAGTCAATGGCAAGAAGTACCATTTCTCTAAATAGCTTTCTTAAAGGAATTTATATATAAAAATTGTTTATGCATATCATTCTAAATGCAGGAATTGTATAAATATTTATTATTGAGGACCCTTAATATTTGCATCTGTAACAAGTACTGTGACCTTTCGAAAAGTATTATCTAGTTTACAGGTCAATCAAAGAGTTTACATTTTCGCTCGGGTGTTGCTCGTCGTATAAGTTCGGAGTGATGAATTGGAAGTTACGAGCAGCCCTGGTAATCCAGGAGTCCATTCGCAGTATGCCCTGCTCGGTATTAGTAAAGAAATAGGCTTACTAATGTTAAAGTTATGCGGTTGATGAATGTAATCTTATGCAATGTAATTCTTACATGAAACGAACTTTCTGTTTATTAAATCACTTATTTATGTCGGATTCAGGTTGATTACTTTGGCGGTAAAAATAACAAGAGTAAAATCTTCAAACATAATTTATTTATAATAAAAAGTAATAAAACAAAGATACATTCTAAAATGAATTATACCTATTTACAGGTTTAATAATTATATTTATTCAAAGAATATAATTTTTTATGTGGTCGTTCCGTAATTTAATTTTATTAGACGTTTGGCGTCACATCCACCTCACCTCCTGTAGATCGTACTTCTCTCTTCTACGATTTTAGCTTCGCGGAGTTCAGTACACCTCTAGATACGTAAGTGGGCGCGTCGCTTCCGGACGTAGCCTTTTACGTAGTGGACCGGATAATTTCGGTAACTGTATCTTATTGCGCTCGTGACCCATGCCACACGATGGACGAAGATATCTTCGGGAAAGACGTCAACTACAATTCGCTACTAAGCACAGGATCGTGTTTGACAGCATAGTAGGATTTATTTACAGCAGCTTCTTTGTTTCCGCTACTAAATCAACTCAAAACTAAGGCTCTCTGTTTCTTCTTTTAGTCGGAAAATGGATCACTACTAAGCAACTCGTCAGCCACCGTTATAAGGTCGTCGAAGTTTCAGGACGGTACGGCACCTGCGATTCCTGGCTACAAAAAGAACGAAGGAATCTTAGGCGTCGTATATTTTGATTTCGATACCCGGGACGAACACGCTGCAAAGCAGTTTGTCTCGAATTAAAACTTTCAGTTAAAGGGGGAACTTTACCTTCGAATAACTGAACTGTTTTCGTAGTCCAAGATTACAACGGCAGTCTTATTAGACTTTTAACAATTCTACGAAAAACGGTTTACGCACCTTGTAATTAGCAAAGTCCTTTAATGTAATAAAATATAACTTAACCTTACGGATAAATCTTAATACGAGTATACTGATGTAGTATATTCAAGTTGAGTGAAGGACTTCTCGGCATGAATCCAGTCAAAGGTATCCTTTTAAATCGGAAATGTTGCCCTTTTATAGTGAGTTATTAATCGTCGTTCCCTTGTCTTCGAATGGCATTAATAATAGTGTATTTTGTCTTACAATTATTGATAAGCCTGCAGCGTGACGCGCTTCGTTTATTAATTTCTTATGGTGCTATATTGCATCATTAAAATTAATGATTTTACGTTAATTAAATGGACTTAGATTGTTTCTATAATAATTTTAAATTTTCGAAGCAATCTATATTTAATTGTAGCGGTTTATCAGCGGTTCAAATCTTACGTTATATGCGTAATATTTGTTATTGATTAACACTCTTAAATTCTATTAAGGTAATTCAAGATAAACAAATTAAAATAACTCACTCCCGTTAGGTTTCAAAGCATACTTAAAGTCTTTATAGTCTTTATAAATGTCATATATCTAAGCTGCGGAAATTTTAATAGAAAATCGGAAAAACGCGCGATTTGTTGCAAATCGGTTTTCGCGTGTCACTTTCATATAACATTTTCCCGGGAAATGTTATAGTACATGAGATTACCGTGGTGAAATCAGCATATCCAATTCTATTCATTGGCTTGAAGGACAATTACTAAAGAAGCGCCTGAGAAAATAAACCGTCAAATTGCTGCAATAGAAAGGTGAAAATAAAGTAATTGGTGCAGAAAAATAATATACCACTGATGATATGCTTTTCAAACCTGAATTATTGAATCTTATTGTACAGCAGCGTTTACCTTGTTTATTTATAGTTTGTGTTTTTGTAACCAAATCAATTTTAGAAATAAATCGTCAAATACTTCCACGTAGCAAATGTTTGGGGTATAGTGAAAAATGGTTATGGCGTAAAAAACCGCTTAAAATTATAGAACGAAGCATTAAACACTATGATGCTAGAAATATAGTAAAATTCTATTAATGATACAATAGAAATAATTAAACAATACTGGCAGAGAAAAATACGCTTTGATTTAAATTTAAATGAAGATGATGACAGTGATTCCAATTACAATTCCGGGTAGAGACAACTTTTGTATATATTTTTCTGTTTTCATTTATAATAGTTCAATTTGAATTGAACCACTTTCCTTTAAACAGGTTAATAACAACTTGTTTTTTATGTATTTAAATTAAATTTATAAACAAGTGTTACTACTTCTTCGTTTGTGACATGAAACTACATTAACAAAATTTTAACCGTGTCACTTTTTAACCTTTTCGTTTAGTTAATTAATTTTAAGATAATTTTATATAGTTTCAAAATATAAGTATTCAAAATTTACAGTTTTCAATAATTTAGAACTATAAATAAAAATTATTGCATGTTGGGTTGCATACGAAATTTACATAATAGAGCTTGATCAGAATATTTTTTAGCAGCATGCCTGATTAATTGGTTGCACAAGATCAACAATTTAATTTATATTCAGTATAAACGTTCTATAAATTTAACAGTTTTATGAAGCCATTATTAATTATGGCGTGTATTGGCTAGTCAAGATTCCCGGTATAAAAGCGGTCGTACAATGGTGATCACCAAAAATACCAACCCAAGCGTTCAGATTCTCTGGATGTTACATATGCGTTTTGTGAATCAGTTGTGGATCGTTGTCTGACCAATAACAACCATTATGGTGCTTAACTCCACCATTGTGGTATAATCTGCATTCATTCGAGAAACAAATATTGATTATTAACCGGTAATGCACTTATGTTTCACAAAACAGTAAACGACGATGGAAATCGTCTTAATTCAGTTGATGAAATATATGAACTGTATAGGAGTGGAACTTGTTACCTGTTAAAATTTTTCCAACACTTATACGTATCAGTTTCCAATTTTCTAGTATTTGATTTAGAAACAATGAAAACCTGACCCTGACTGCAATTTGTGTACTATTTTTGTAATAAATAATGCTTGGCATGATCATTATTTTATTAAAAACAATTTTGTTCAGGAAGCAAAAAGTCTATAATTTTCTTCCAGATTTAAAACATTACCTTTTTATTATGTTATGTGCTTTGTAAGTGCCTAGTTAACTTTGCAATCTTAGGCCATAAATAAAAAGATTATTAATTATGATCACAAACAGAGATTCAGTACTATGTTAATTGGGCAATTTTGCGATTTATCAGTTTGATAATACATATGATAGATTTACTGTGAGTAAACCTTTTATTTAAAGTAATAGTGTATAACGGGCTGTAACGCTTCTGACGCCACAGAGGTTGTCTGAGATGTTAATTTTCCTAAATTAGGTAGTTTTCTCCTACAACCACAGTAGAGGTAGGGGGGTTCTACGTTTGCGATGAAATTTAATTAGGCTAAGATTCAGGACCGATTTGCATCATCATACTTATCCCGATTTGATAAAATAGTAAGTGGTAAAATAAAGTAACAATTGTCGCAATGTGTAATTGCTCGTGTAGAAGAAACGAAACAGCTTATTGGTTCATATAATAAATTCAAAGTGTAGATTGTTATCGATCTCTCGTAACTTCATATTCATTTCGATTTAAAATTTTTGAATATTAGCTACGTATTTTTTAAAGTGTGGCTACGCTATTTTTATTCACGTAAATTTCATCCAACTTAAACAATTATACTAATGAAGGAGCTATTAAGAAATATAAAATTCAATGAACATGCTATTATGAACTTGAAGATATAATAACTACGTATTAATCTATCACGTCAGTTATAACAAGTTGCCAAGCTAATTAGATTTATTTAAAAACTCTATTGAAACAAATAATAGAGCAGTTTCTACCCATTAGAGAGCTAGCGCCTTTATAGCAACTTTTGGCTCTTAAGGGGAATACTGAAATATTAATGCCCAGAGATAGTAGCAATCAATTATCGATGGCAGCGTTGAAAACACTTCAGATTCCAACGTAGGTTTCCTTTTGTATTCTGAATGCCTTACATTTTTCTTCGTAGAGAAATAACGTAGAGTGACAAATAAAAGCACTGTAACTTTCAGGTGCTTCAGTTATCAATTGCTACTATAATTTATATGAAGTGTGGCCATAACTTTCCATAAAAGTGCAATATATGCACTTTATTATGGCACGTATGTCGCAAACAGATGCTGGCAGTTATAAGCTTAACCTGTCCGTACATTTTTACGTTTGAAATTAAAACAGAAGGGAAACACAAAATATCTTTAAAGCAGTTACACTAAAATATTTTAAGGAACTACTATACATTATAAGATATTTGGTATATTTCTCAGTATTGGTTAACTTTATTACTTTACATCTAATTGATTATATTTCAATTGCGTTCTAATCTATACGTGAAAAAATACGCCAATTCTGATAATTAACTTTTAAATCTATCCTTCATCGGCGCATTTAATTAAACAAAGACTCGGACTCTTTAATTACTTCAAAAATGAGGAAAGACTTTCCAGAGGTTTTAGCTTTTACGTTTTGTAAGTGATTTACCAATTTATTATCTTGGTAATTTTATACTAATCCTGTTTTAGCTGCATATCCTTCATTTTTGCTTTAATCAATTAAATAATCTTATATAATATACCTAATAGCTTATCAAGGATTGAATTGAAATATTTTTGAACAAAACCTTAATTATGCCTTCTGAAACTATTCAAAAAAACATATTTATAATAATCTTATGCCAAAGTATGTTTTTTTTCAAGAACCTTGCTTCTATTTTACGTAGTGCAACTTATAAAGTTAAAGAAATACTTTATGTAAACTTATTAGCAAATAAATAAAAATTTTAATTTTAACATATTAGAACGCCTACTAAACCAATAAAATATTGCTGATGTAGTGGTTAGCATATTTTCTTTTACGCCAATTCTATTTATGAGACCTAGTCCGGTTGTATAAAGCAAAGTTAACTATAACAGCTCCAAATTAGTTTTAATTTACAATTCACACTATTGTATGTTTAGGTATAACTAATATATTTAACCAACATTTCGAAATATGTTTCAAAATTACAATTGCAAACAACCTTATATGTACTGCAAATAAATACGAAGCACCTATTGTTGGAAATTTCTCAACTTTAACAAAGTTTCGTTAGTGTGCATTAGATTTTAAGTGCATTTAATTTAATCCGTTATAAGGTAGGTAAATTTGCTGTGTTGCTTTAGACGGAAAATATTTAATAGTACAAGTTTCAACCATTAGTCTTGAAAGCAACTCAACATATTTTATATAAGTGCAACCAGAACAATAACTCTGATAAATGTTAATTAGAAAGTTTCATGTATGTAAAGGTGTACAACTTTGCTTCTGCTGTTTTCCATGAGATGGCTTTAGCGGTATGTGGTGGTGGAAATAAACAAATGCAGGCGTCATACAATAAGCTTGAGCATTTATCAACATAGCACGATCGGAACACTAATCGATTTATGTTCGGATCGTAAAGTTATTCTCGATTGAAATGTCAGTTTACGGCCCAAATTCTAGTCATTTGCTAGAGGTTTCAATGTTCTGCTCCAATATGAACAAATCGGCGGAAGCGGCTCATTTAATGCTCTCAACTATTTATAGCAAGACCACTATTAGTGAAAGAACCTGTCGTGAGTGGTTTCAATGCTTCAAAGACGGCGATTTTGACACCGAAGACCGGCATGGCAGTGAAAGAATGAAATTTTTCAAAGATGCAGAGTTAGATGCATTACTCCATGAAGACTCATGTCAAATGCAAGTAAAATTGGCGGAACCAACTCATTTTAAAACGACTGAAATCTATGTGAATGATTCATAAATAAGGAAATTGAGTGCCTTACAACTTGAAGCCCAGAGATCTTGAACGGTGTATGTTTGCTTGTGAATAGCTGCTTGAAAGGCAGAGACGCAACGGAATTTTGCACCGTATTGTGACTCGGGACAAAAAATGGGTTCATTACGATAACCTCACGCGCAGAAAATTATGGAAACTTCCCGGCCATCTTCCACATCGACGGTCAAACCGAATATTCACAGTTAGAAAGTTGTTCTCTGTATTTGGCGGGTCCAGCTCGGCGTAGTCTATTATGAGCTGTTAGAGCCGCCTGAAGCAATCACAGGAGATCTGTGTCGAAAGCAATTAATGCGTTTAAGCCAAGCATTGAAAGTCAAACGGCTGCAATACAGCGAGAGATGCGATAAAGTGATTTTACAGCATGACAATGCTCGAGCCCATGTTGCAAAGTCGGTTAAAACATACGTAGAAACTTTGAAATGGGAAGTCCAACCCCATCTGCCGTATTCTTCAGACATTGCTCGCTCTGACTATTATTTGTTTCGATCAATAGCACACGTTCTGGCTGCATATAAGTTCTTATAAAGAAGTCAAAAATTAGATCGTTACGTAGATCACCTCAAAAGAGGAGCAGTTTTCTCGGCGCGGGATTCTTATGCTGTTCGAAAGATAGGAGAAAGTATTGGCCAGTGATGGATAATATTTTGAATCGTAAATATATCATCAATTTCTTACAATAAGTCCTCGAATGTCGAAAAAATGGCGGAAGTAAGGTTATACACCTTTTAGTAAATCATAAAATATGATTTTTAACATCAAATCTGCTTTTATTAAATAATTACATTCACGTCTAACTGAAATTAACTAAAAATCGATTAATAGTGAAATAAAACATGTTTATTTCCTAGGTACATTACTGATTATCAGAAATTTGAAGTTATAGATGTAAACTATTTGATTTCGACAACCTTTAACTTAACAATTTTAAATTTTCTGTAAAACTACTGTAAAAATATTGTTTTGTCTTCTGAAGCTCTCGTACAAAAAGCGAGTAAATTTATTTGAACTGGTACATTTGCCTGAATTTCATTTTCAAGATATATTTATTTACTCGACTACCATAAAGAAACAACTACTGGTGGGGTGTCTTGTTACCTTTTTATAGGATAGACGTCCAGGACATTTTACTCCCCGGAGTCAAGCAGGTTTATGTTAGGTAACCCTAGTTACCTTAAAGGGTATTTCCATAAATACAAAATACAAGCATCGAAAAAAGATGGCAGTTTTATTAATTAAAATATGTTACATATTAACATTTTGTTACTAACCCCATTTACGGTATTATATTATTAATATAATTATAATGTAATGCTTCCACCTTGTTTTATTGGGGTCCAACAATTCGTCTGCATTCTGAGGAACACAATTGAATATCACGAAATTTTGAAAGAATGAAAAGGATTTATAAACATTAAATGTTGTATGGAAACGACCTTAGTTTCATTTGAAATGCTAAATAATATTTTACAAACTCTAGATATTAAAAAATTGATATAAAGTGTTTATAAGTTTATTACAAACAACCACAAATTGCATATTAATAATTATAAGTATTACCGGTAAATGTAAAGCATTTTAACTTATGACTAATTGCTGCCGTTATAGACTATCGTTACTAATAAGTGAAAGTGAAAGTAAGCATAGCTACTTTTATGTCGTCAAAAAAAAGGCCAGGTTTACATTAGGTAACTTAAAAGCCCAGGTAGCACTCCATATTTATTTGCCTTAAGTGTATTTTAGTAATATTATTACCTAACTCTAAATGCACAATTTCCTATAATTCAACATATAACTACCATATTTTCTTGAAATGAGTATAATGCCTATACTAATTTGTGTTGATTAAAATATAAGCACAGCTCCAGGTTTTAATGAGACCGCTTTCACTTTTGAACTAAATTGAACTGTTCACTGTTTGCCCGTTTTAGACCATTATATGATACCTGAGGTTATCCTGATAAATCTCAACTAAACCAAGTCTAGACGACTGATAAAACGCAGGGACTTTACATTACAACCATCCAAAGATTCACTGCTGTAGAATTCCGTACAGCAGGTCTTGCCTTTTAAATATGCGCGTGTGCGTGCATGTTTGATTGTGCATGCGCATGCGCATGATGGTGCAAGTGCGTGTGAACATATGAGCGCCCGGGCATGTGCGTGTGTATATGCACGAGCTGGTATCCAAAAGTTCCTGGACTGATGCGATAAAAATTCCAAAACTCGCCTCTATGCTACACTTTTGCCATCACCTTTAGAGTTGTCTCCGGTCGTAAGTATACATCGATTGCATCGTTTTTCCCACTCTCTAAAGAGTTTCTGAAGGTCTGCTTGTGTGAAGGAGTCAATAACTGTTTGCGATTCTGCCTGAATTTCTCCAATTGAATTAAATCGTTAGCCTTTCAAGTGCAGTTTCATTTTTGGGAGGAATCCAAGTCACAGGGTGGTAAATCAGGCAAATAGGGCAGGTGATAAACGACAGTGATGAAGTTTTTTGCCAAAAAATGACCACATGTGGAAAGAGCTGCGCAACTGGGCATTGTCGTGATGAAATGCAAGAATTTTGCCATTTCAAAATCCAAGTCTGTTCCGTCTGATGTCCTAGTGAAGCTAGCTCAAGAGATCTCTCTGTAGAACTGAGAATTAACTGTTATACCTGGTTGCACGAATTCTCGGTGCACAACGCCCTTCATGTCAAAAAAAGAAGCATGCCGCTGGCATTTATTTTCACTTGGCTCCATTTATTCGGTCTTAGTGAACTAGGATGTTTCCACTGGTTTGACTATTGCTTGGTCTCTTGGTCATATCCACAAATCCAACTTTTATCACCTGTTATGATTCTAGACATAAGGTTAGCGTCTTCCGAAGTAAGTCGTTTAAGCTCAGTGCACACATTAATTTGTTGCTGCTTTTGACCATTTGTCAAGAGTATTGGAACAAATTTTGCGGAAATACGGTGTATTTCCAGTTCCTCGTTCAAAATGTACTGGCACATTCCATAGCCTAATCCAAATTTGGCGACAAGGTATTCAGCAGCCTGACGACGGTCTTCACGAATACATTGTTGGATTACTGCGAAGTTTTCTGGCGTGGTTGGACGTCGGAAGTCTTCCCAATAGTTCATCACTTCTAACTTTCATTCTACCCATTTTGAACCAGGCATGCCATTCAAAAACTTGTGCTCGATTTAATGAACGGTCACTAAACTCATCCTGAATCATTTTATGTTTCAGTGCTACCTTCTCTTTAGTTTAAAACAAAATTTAATGCACGTGCGTTGCTCTAATTTTGCATGCATGATAAAATTCGCAAACCCATACAGTCAAAACTTTAGTAAACCATCGTACAGCAGCTGTTACACAACTAAACAACTTCAAAATTCTCACACATATTTATGATACGAATATATGTGGCTATTGCCTCTTATTGGTGCGTCTCAGTATTATTTCCACATTTCCGTTAGACATGAGGTGGTATCCAAATATTCTCGGACTACTCTTGTCTAACGGATATATATATATATATATATATATATATATATATATATCTCGAAGCAAT
>JAHWXV010292378.1:0-10644 GCA_024586415.1 Phrixothrix hirtus | reverse complement strand
CTTCAGGGTACCCATTTTTGAGTCGATTGAAGCCATAAAACAGAAATCGGCACGTGAACTGAAGGCCATTCCGGAAAGCATCTATAAGAAATGTTTTGAAGATTGGAAAAAACGATGGCATATGTGCATTGCTTCAAATGGAACCTACTTTGAAGGTGACCTAATAAAATTTGATGAATAAATGAAATATGTGTGTTTTATTTAATAATTACCAGTATTTTCTTGACAGAATGTATTCATGTAAGCAAGTAAAAAACATGAGACATCTAAAAGAATATGCAAGTACAAAATTGATTGGCAAAATTTTATTTTAGAGATGCATTGTTAAAAGATGAAGGGCACCCATCAGATTTTCATAATTTTTTAAACTGTAATTAAATACTAAATGTAGATTTATACATCCAGCAGCTACAGCACATCTACCAAAAGTTCGATCAAAGAATATACTGTGCTCTTCAATAGGAAAAATGTTGTTCTTCTCTATAACAAAGCAAGAACAGGAAAAATTTTAGTTCTTGGCTAGGCTGTTCTACTCACCTGCCTGACCTTGCACCATCTGAATAATGTATTTTTCAATTGATGCAAAACACTTTAATGGAAAAACATTTCTTTAATAAAAACTAGATTTGAGAGTTCATTGAAAATTTTTCACATCAAAACTAGCAAAATTCTTATTAAAATATATCAAAAAGTTACCTGATACATGGTAATATGGCGAATAAATGACATTGATATACTAAAATGAAAATTATTTGACTTGACATAATGTTTTATACATCTCAATTAATTTCTCATGTTAGCTGCAGATTATGTTTACTAGTAGAAAGCAAACAGAACTGTGATAATCACTTGAGAAAATATCTTTCAAATTGGTTAGGAAGCAGGATCTTCACCAAAGAAGAATAATTTGAAGCACCACAAAGAAATTTCATTAAAAAACTCTCAATGTCAATTTTTACTGGCACATATGGCCAAGTGGATTTTTTGAATTTATGGATATAAAAAGTTATAATCCTAAATAATAAAATGAGAACAAAGATTGTAATCCATGAATATATTTATCAATGTAAAAGACTACTCTGCTTCAATTTACACTTCTAAAACAACGGTTAAGGCTTGAAAACTCAATATGAAAATGTGATACACGAGGGGTATTTTTAAAGATCTAGTTGTACAGGGTTATTCATAAATCCCTCCCGTAGTTCATAACTTCATTACTCAAAAAGTAGTGGACATGGGAAAAAACAAATAATATGAGTGTGTGCACATACTCTCAAAGTTTCGATTGGTAATTACCCGCTTTTCTTTTGTTGCAGGTTTGTCCACTAGAGCGATTGTTGTCTGAAACATGGCATTCCGAGGTGAAGAGCGTGCCTTTGTTGTACTGGAATTCACTAAATGTAAGTCTTTGGTGACAATCCAGCGGAGATTTCGCACTAAGTACCAGAAACAACCACCTACACACAAAACAATCCTTGAGTGATACAACAAATTTTCTCAAACTGGCTGCTTGTGTATTGCTAAACGAAGTGGTAGGCCTGTGAATGAAGAGAGAGTGGAGTGTGTGCAAGAATCGTTCGCGAGGGGTCGACAACAGTTAACAAATCATGCAAGCCGTGAACTGGACATACCACAACCAACGGTGTGGCATATTTTACGGAAACAACTTCATGTGAAACCATACAAATTGCAGTTATTACAGGCACTATCTTTCCAAGATCATGATTAATCGGTATCAATTTTGTGTTGATTTTCAAGAGCGGCTACAGGAAGATGGGTTTGCAAACAAGCTTGTCTTAAGTGACGAAGCCACTTTTCATGTGTATTGGAAGGTAAATCACCCCAATGTACGAGTTTGGGGGACAGAGAACCCTCATGCAAGTATAGAACACATACGTGATTCACCTAAATTGAATATTTGTTGTGCTATTACATCTTCCAAGGTGTACAGACATTTTTTCTTCGAAGAAAAATTAATTACTGGTATTGTGTACCTAGACCTGTTACAACAGTGGCTGATGCCACAATTACAAGCAGAAAGCGAGGACTTCATTTTTGAACAAGATGGAGCACCGCCTCATTTCCTGACAGAAGTCCGAGATTATCTCAATGATCAACTCCCTAATCGCTGGATTGGACGTGGTTCTGATGATGATATTCGTCTTATTCCATGGCCGCCTCGTTCACCTGACTTAACCCTGTGTGATTTTTTCTTGTGGGGTTATGTCAAAGATCGTATGTATGTGCCTCCTCTACGTGATTTGAGAGAACCACATGAGAGAATCAGACTTGCTATCACCAGTATCAACCATGCAATGTTACGTTGGGTGTCGGAAGAACTTGATTATCATTTGTCACGTCACAGGAAAATGCACCCATTGAGCACCTATAAAGTACAATCAAAACTTTGAGAGGTTGTACACACAATCATATCATTTGTTTTTTCCTATGTCCAGTACTTTTTGAGTAATTAAGTCACGAACTGTGGGAGGGACTTATGAAGAACTCTGTATAATGACTTCAGGTACACTAAATCTTGACAGGTTTTTCCAACAAGTTGGGTCAAAACCAATCAGCTGCTTGATGGATGCAAATATGGAATATGTAAATTCTGTCATTTTCTATCTAAGGAAAGAAGGTGTTAAAATATCAAAAATTATTCAACTACATGGAATCTGCAGAATTAAAAAGTACTGTTTATTAATAGATCGATGTAAAGCTGACAGAACATCCTTAGAAGATGATTCCCATAGCGGAGGCGAAACACTGCTTGCTATAAATAATGTTAACTGTTCATAGAGTTAATGTAAGTACAGGAATTAATATACAGAGGTTCACGATATTCTGCACAATCAAATCCGATACTTGCCATGAACTTCAAGAGCAACAAATAATAACAACTAATGAAATACAAATCTCATATCTTACCCTGAAAATAAAAACAACCACTACTACAAGAGGATAATATAAGACCATATATTGCTCATCAAATTAAAAAACTTTTAAATTAATTGTGCTGGGAACTACTCACATCCACCTTATACACCTGATCTGGCATTCAGATGCTAACATTTATTTCGAGAATTATAAAAATTTCAATGTGGTGTGTGATTTCTAGACTTAAATCAGGCATCACCGAAATATTAATGTATCGCTTTAAATATTTATACTATTCTTTATACCTTAACATTCCACTAATTACAGGTGCTAATCACCTATATCCAGGATGCTATGTGATGCCAATAAATATTGTCATAAAGTAGACTTTTTCTCCAGTAGCTTTCACAATTTTGATAAACAAATTTGTTGGCCAATAATACATAATGAAATACTTCGGGTTTATAACCATTCAGCCTTTACATGTTTATGTATGTTATACATGTATTTATGAGTTTGTTGTGTTTGAATGTGTATTTAAATAAGTTTGCTTATTATAAATTAATTGTTAATTATTATCTATTTAATGTATAAATTATTGTAGTGGGGATAATCCCATTGAATAATAAATGACATAAAATGACCTGTAAACCATTTAATAAAAGAGACTCTGACAAAGTAGATGGCCTAAAACAACTAATTTTGAGCCAGAACAAAAATTACGTTGCAAAATTGTAAAAATTTGTAAAATGTAAAACCAAAATTTACTTACTTTTTCATCCAAACTTTCAATAATGAAACCTCGTGCTTGAGAATTAAAATCATCTTCTTGTTCAAATATTTCATTCAATGCTTGAGGATCATGTTCGCGGCAGTATTTTATATATAACGCTTTGGCGACAGGAAAATTTCTAATTGTCAGCTATAAAAGTAAAGCAGGTACAGTAGTGGAAAATTAATAAATTGATGTTGTTACCTTAAAATCTGCAAGTGCCATTTGTTTTCGTAATCGTAAAACAACCATATAAACTAAATCAGTATCACCACTTTCAATTGCTTTAAGTAAAGCGGGTTTATTTTCATTTAATTTCAATAGTAATTGTACTTGATCTGTAGCGTTAAATTCGTGATCTAGTAACTTAATAGAAAAATTATAAACTTAGTTATTTTATGTTAATAGTACAGTAGAACCTCCATACCGTGAATAAAATATCAGTTCATGTTAGCAATTTGTTTACATTAATGTATTCTTAATAAATTGTTAAATTGTAATTATTGTCAGAAATAATACAGTGTTTTCGAAAAAGAATGGAGAGTTTCGCGGGGTTATTGAGAAATATATTTTATGCGAAACTGATTAAAAGTAATTTTATTTGATCCAACATCTCAAAAACATTGCATATTCATTTCTTTTTATTTTATGTAATTGTTAGTTTTGCCATAATTGTCATTATTATCAAATTTGTTATATCTTGAAATAAGTGCAGTAATTGAGAAGTGTTATTGTGTTGTTCTGCGATGTTTATAGTACAAGAAAAAGTTGTATGCATTTTATCGTTGGTGGAACATATTTATCATTCTGGTACAAAGGCGAGTTAGGCAAAAGTACAACAGAAATCCACACATAAAAACAATATCTGGCGATGGCACAAACAAGTAGTGTACAGAAACATCAGAAGATGTGAAAAGAATCTGGCAATCCTATGTTTGGAGCTCTCAAAAGTACAATGCTGTAGTCAACAATTAAATCTTCTACATCAACTGTGTATGATGTCATGCAAAAGATATTAAAGTTATAATAGGTTGTTTAATAAGTTTTGTCGTTTGATACGAGATGGCACTATTAGGTTTGTCGTTTTATTTTTTAAAGATGGTACTACTGTTTCATGAACACATGTGAAGTTTTATATAGATGTCAACTCAGTCGTATATTTACAGCTGTTGGAAGTCGATGGATCATAGTATTGTTTTACAATGGAAACAATTGAATATTGTGCAGTGATAAAATTTTTATTTTTGGAAGGTGTAGCATCAAAAAGAATTCGTGAACGATTGTTAAAAGTGTATAAGAACTCTTCACCTTCAATTAGAACAGTAGAAAGATCGGTTGCTGAATTTAAACATAATCATACTAGTCTTGAAGATGATCTGTGTGAAGGACATGCAAAAAGTGCATCAACACCAGAAATCATAGCAAAAATAAAGATTTTGGAAGATTGTCAAATAACCGAGAGAGATTTAGTAGAAGCCCTAGGGATCTCATTAGGCAGTGTGAGAAATTTTGGTTGAAGTTTCGAGTTTCAGAAAGCTGTATGCACAATGGGTGCTGCATTCACTAACGATGGAACAAAAATACATTCCAATTTGACTTTCTCAGCAACATTCGGAGTATTTTAGAAAGGATAAAAAGGATTTTATGCGTTGTTTCATCACTATGGATAAGACTTGGGTCTACCACCATGATCCTAAATCAAAACAAGAGCTTAAGGAGTGGTGTGAACCCAGTACATCGGCTCCAAAGTGAGTTAGGGTCCAGAAATCGGCCAAGAAAGTGTTAGCATCAGTTTTTTGGGATGCAAAAGGAATTTTGTTTGTGGATTACCTCCAAACTGGTAAAGCAATAAATCAAATTATTATTGTAACCTTTTGGACCAGATGAATGCAAAAATTCATGAGAAAAGACCTGGTTTATACAAGAAAACAATTATTTTTCATCAAGACAATGCATGCTCTCACATAGCTCAATAAAAAATTAGAAATTCTCTTAAGGTCGATGTTTGGTGTGGTCTGATGTGCAACAAGACTTTTAGAGCCCTCAAATAGTTCTTTAACATTTTCTCATCAGCATTTTTTTTGGAAACAGCTAGGAGCTTTTTAAAAAGAACTTTCTCTCATGATTTAGACTACCCCAAGTGCAGGGTCTAAGTTTGTCAATGTATTTAAAATCACATTGTACAAAGAACACCACTTTTACATAAAGAACATTAATCTTAATAGATCAGTCTTCTTTACAGCATGTGTGAATATAAAAGTTTATTAAAATAATAAAACTATAAATACAAATTTTCAAACAGGATATCTTGTTTTTAACTTTTCAACCATGTTTTTGCATAGCCACGTCTTAGTTTTTTAAACTTATTTATTTCGTCAAGCTTTTCAGGCCAATAACTTCTGTATAGTCAACCTCACTGTTTCGCAATATTAAGTACATTAACACGTTCACTGATCAAAACGTGAGCGCACCGTATGCGACTTAAGCAGTGTATGTGTTAATTGCACTGTCTAGTACAACATTAATAAATAAATACAACTTCGTTGACTGTCTAAAACATCAACCGATGCACACGAGATATGAGGTGGCAAGGTGCAACATTAGGAAACAAGGATAAGTATCAAAAATCAATGATATTATTGTTTGTGTTGATATTGATGTTCACAGCAATGAGGTTTTACTGTAATTAGAAATAGCACAGCAAAAGTTCATCATAATAAAAAAGATGTGTGTACAAAATTGCAGATTTACTTTTTTAGATAAAGAAAACCTTAGCCGTTTGGCTGTGGCAGTTATTTTTTAATAAATGCTCAAGATCATGGTTACTATTATTATAAAAAGCTTGATACCAAATCCATTGTTTAAATTGATAAATTCCATGTATTCATTATAAATCATGTGAATTATTAGTTGCAAATAATTTATAGGTATTAGAATAATTTTTTAAAAAGCAGTAACCGTTGCTAATTTTGACTATTAATTAATAATTATGTAAAATGGTTATTCTTAAAATTCTTTAATAGTTATTTTATAATCAATGAACCGCTTTCTGGGTAGGTAGCTGACAATCCTCATGGTAGTAAGATGATTAGGATATTATAAATTGACAAGACCAACTAGATGATATCATTAACAGATATGAAGAAAACAGACAAAAATTTTAAACTTAGGTTTCTCTGTTCACTGCAAATTTCAACATTTTTAATTGTAAGTAATTACATAAAACTTATTTTTAAAAAATGGTAAATAATACTTTCCAGATGTCTCAAATTAAGAACTCTGTGTGAAACGCCTTTTATTTTCAAACATACTATATATAAAATACATATAAAAGTTATTTAGTTAAGATAACCGATATTTTTATCAACCTTGATTATTAATTTTTCTGCAAACACTCAGTATATGAAAGATGTTATTTATAAACATTTCTAATTCAACTGATGAAATTAAATACAATATAACTTTGTTATAGCAAACCCGTGATATAATGAACAAAACATCAAATCCCAAACTGATTTACATTTATTAACGTACATTTTATGATTGCTTTTAACGAACACATTTATAACGAAGGTTGGATATAATGAACACTTTAATTATTGTAAATTAGATTTTACGATCTTTTATAATTATTAATGGACAAATGCCAAATAAGGTTTACATATTACATTAAATATTATTTTGAACTAACATAGTACGATAAGATAAAATACAATAAAAGAGGTACTTATACTAAAATAATTAATGCTAAATACTGAATGCTAAATTTACATATTAATTTGCTTTAAAAATTGAATCTTATCCATGAAAAAATCTATATTGATATGCTGACTTGCCTACCACATCGATCTCACTAAAAATGAGTTGTAAGCGTAGTTAGTCCTATGATTTGGTAAAAAGAATGCCTGGACTGAACGAGTTTACCTGGGTGGCACAAATCACAGGATTTTCTTTAATAACATTGGGCTATAATATCTGAGTAAAGGACATTATAAAATATTTTAGTATCTTTATGCAGGGGATTTCAGATAATATGCCATTCCTTTTAAGGGCTGTAAGTAGACCCTACAGACATCCTAATAAATGTAAAATTAAAAAAAATACGAATACAAAAAAGTCCTTTTTTTCTAATTATGTACAAGGAGTCAACTATGGTTGCATTCAGGCTAAAACTGTTAAATCATTCATAAAATTATACCTGACCTACCTAATAGTATCAATTTACAATAACATACACTTACAGTTGTAGCAGGCACATTGCGATTTGTATACTACAATAAATAACCGGATAAGGCGATTGCCCTTTCACACAATTGAAAGACTTTAAAAATAATGTATACAATTTTTTTTAACAATTTTGAAGAAGTTATTTATGAATTACTGATAATAATAAAAATAGAGTTTAGTCATGCATCATTCTAAAAAATGTAAAGACAGCTTAAGCAATTATTTATTGGCATTTTTTAATTTTACACCTAAAAATAGATTTTCATTTCTGAAATTCCGTGACATCATCCTACACTTAAAATAAAAATGCGTTAAACACTTTGACACTTTTTAGATTTTTCTAATTGGTTTTGTAACAGTATTCAGAGGAATAGCATAATAATTTGCCTAATTGGACTTCGAATAATCTAACATTTTATAAGCTGTTTCAAAAGCTAAATGATCAATTAGATTGTCTTAAAAATTTCAGCTACATTATTACAAATTCCTTTAGTATCGTTTTTGTGAAATTGCTTTCGAAACTACAAATAATTAAAAATGTTAAAAGTATGTTAATTTGCTTACAGATTTATTTCTCTTAATCTAATGTTTCATTTTACAGTTTTTAAATCAATATTAATTGAATCCTACCTGTGTAAGTACTTCATTATTGCAAACCTGTGCACAATTTTATTAATATAAAAGCACCAATCAGTTAAACATGGTGTAGATGGGCACAATTTGTGATTTATTTTTTATTATTAAAACACTGGTTAGACAACGAAATACATCTAGTAACTGACATAAATTGGCATAATTTCGTTGATCAAACTATGGGCCACTGACATTTTCAAAGGTGTATCATTTTACAGTCTTGTTTTTATGCATCTGCTTCGAAAGTTAAAATAAACACGTATAATTCTGATCTACTACAGAAATGTTTATTTAGTAAGAAACACTTACTCGATTATATTTATATATTTGAAAGCGTGTGCATAGTCGACTCGACAATTATTAAAAACAAGAAATTTTTGGTATTCGTATTGCTTTTAATTTTATGCTTATTGGGGTATCTATAGGGCCTGCTTTCATCCCTAAAAAGAAATGTCATATTATCTGAAACACCCTATATGTACCACAATCAGTTAGTGAATGTAAGCAAAGATTAACTTCAACTTGTTAATAATTAAAATTATTGTAAAAAATTAGTTTATATGCGATGTAATGCACAAACTTGTGTTGGACCTTCTCAATTTTGATAACATGCATATTAAAGAATGGAGACCATGCAGATGATCCATACTCAAGGGATGGCCTAACCAGTGTGCAATAGAACAATTTTATAATATTGATGTTTTAAAAGTCACATGTACATCTTTTGATAAAGCCAAGCATGAATTTCTTCCATGAATATTCGGCTTGGCTGTCGATGTTGAAACATGGCCAGGTGGTCCCCATAATTTCTTCTTCTTCGGGTTATCGTAGTGGATCCATTTTTCATCACCAATGACTATACGATGCAAAAATCCCTTTTATTTATGCTTGGCAAGCAGCAATTCACATGTGAAAAATCAGTGTTCAACGTCTCTTGGCTTCAGTTCTTATGGAACCCAATGTCCTTGCTTTTGAATCATTTCCAATGATTTTAAATGATATGAAATTGCTTGTTGAGTCACTCCTAATGTAAATGTAAGTTCTTCTTGCGTTTGGCACGAATCTTCATCCAATAATGTTTCCAAATTCGCGTTTTCGTACACTCTCGGCCTTCCATTACATTCTTTGTCTTCGATGTCAAATTCATCATTCTTAAACTTTTGAAACCACTCACGACAGCTTCTCTTACTTAAGACAGCCTTACTATATGCCGATTTCTTCAAATTAAAGAAGTAAATCAAAAGTTCCCACAAATGACGCTTATTCGGCTCAAAACTCGACATTTTCGTATGAAAAAAAATATATGATGCTGATACAAAATCATAAATATTTCAAGGTTGTGTTGTTGCCAGAAATCCAACCTTACGATATGACGTTTTACATCAGACAATTTTAACCATAATTTACTGGTGGTGCCATTTTTTGTGAAACAGCAGAGACTTATTTGTACTCCTTTTACAAGATTCAAATCGGTGGAATAACCATTGCGAAAACCACACTGCTGATCAATTAAATGCCTATTCAACAATGAGGTGAGATAATCACATAAGAAACTCTCAAACATTTTAGGGATTATACTTATGATACTAATAGGCCTGTAATTGTTCACTAGACTGATTTAAGTATAGGGATGATAAAACTTGTTTTCCATAAATTTGGAAAAATTCCAGATTTTAGTGAGTAGTTAAAAATGTAAAATAAAGGCCTAGCTAATATAAAACTACAGTATTTAAATAACATCGGTGGTAAGTCATCAGGCCCTGGGCCCTTGTTCACATCTAATTTTGAAAGTTTTGTGTATATATACTGCTGTGTCCAATTTGACCAGTTACCGGTGATTCACGTAAATTTAAAAATACCTGAGCAATCGCTTACAGAAAAAAATGCAATTTATACCTAAGGGAAGTTTATTGAATGTCAAATCCAAATTTTAGATAACGTTATACAAATTTAAACAAAAATGAGGTAAAAGTTAACTGAAGTTATTAATCCGTTAGAATAAAAATAAAAATTTAGTAAGGTTAATGTAAAGAAATAAAAATATACATGCCAAATTAGAATTAGTTTCAAAATTTTAAATACAGTAACTAGGCAAATAAGTAAATTTTGTTGTCAATTATTTTATAAGGAAATTT
>JAHWXV010292317.1:0-10100 GCA_024586415.1 Phrixothrix hirtus | reverse complement strand
CCCCCCCCCCGCGATTCCTGGCAATTTAATGGTGAAGGAATACAAAATTAGTTGAGACGAGCGATCTCAAGCGTACGCACGTATTAGCGAGGCGTGACATCATCGTTAGACATTGCCGCTTCCGAATTCAAGAATACCAACTAGTCACCCGTATCAACTACCGACTGAATAGTAGAGAATCAGGCTAATTGGCACTTCTTGCGAATCAAATAGGATTTGCGTCAAATTTCCGTAGTCCTCGTTCAAATAGGTCAAAGGGGTCATCGAAAGTTTGGGAAAGTACTTCACGTACATTATAATAGAAAACCAAGGTAGACATCGAATCCCGCTAGTAAAGTCAAGAATCTGAAGCAATCACAAGTAAGTGTCGATTTTTCTATTATTAAGGCATTTTTTCACATAACAAATCAACAAATTCTCTAAGAGGAATTCAACCTTTAATCTCCAATATTTTTTTGGTAACATAATAATCATTCGCTAGGAAAGTTACTACCGTCAAGATCAGTTAGACACTGTGCTATTTAATTATGTGAACTCTTTTCAATTTAAAGTAAAAACAAACAGTTAGTATAGTTAAGTATTGTTATTATTCTGGACCACCTTTAATTCAAGGGGTTAATGCTTTGCTAATAGTTTAAATAGATTTTAAATAAGTAAATTGGGGACCCCTTCTTCTTTTTCTAGTACCGTTTTGATAGCTAGTCAATAATTGTTTAACCATTTGTGCTCTAATTGCCTGTATAAGTTATATTATTTTATTATAACCGTTTAGTCAAAATTAGATGCTTTTATTATTTTAGAATTTTTCGTAATCTTAGTAATACGTTATAATAGTAACTTCCGTATAGGAAAATAATAGATTTAAGTACGATGCAAGTCTAACAATACCATTTTAGGAGGGCTTCTCCAGTGGCGTATGTATTCCGTAAGTATTCCGAATACAAACATCGCATTTGCAGTTGGAATTAAAGTACTTGTCATTTATTCTCCAGCAATTTAAACCTCCGTTTTGACTAACAGATAAGGTGGCACCCAAAATAACGACCTTTGCCCAATTTTTGACTCTTGAAAGCCGCCCTGAATTTTTAGCTCAATTCTTACGAACAAATGCTGTAGAACCTCCCCACACTACACTGTCGGTGCAGGAGCAACGAGCTGATTCAGTATCAAAAACGGCATTTCCCTCAACCTTCAAAGGCCCAAGATGTTTTCATCCCGTTATAAGGCAAAGCCTAGAATAGCTTTTGTTGCTGTCTCATTTCATCGCTTAACTGCGGGAAACATAAAAAGCGTTTTCTTTTACACACAAAAATTCAATTAAACCAGGAATTTTGAAATTAAATCCTTCCTTTGACGTATGATTTGTTCTGTGACCATGAATGTAAATCGCTGTATATTATAATACCTTTTTAAGTCTCTATTTTCTGATAATTAGAGAGTATTAATAGTATAGTATACAATGAGCGTGAAATAATGTTCATCTTTCTACGACTATTAAGGTTCCAGCACGACCCTTAACGAAATGCCAGTCATACGGATATGAAAATGAACAATTCCCATTCCATTGTAAATATCCAATATTGGAATAGAAACAACAACGGAATCGAAAATTATACGTAAAATTAATGTGCAGGTCATATTTTGTTACAGCTCTTCTCAATATACGTTATGCATTGCAATGCCAAATTGCGTGATAATATCAACCTACAGGTCGATTCGCAAGTTGAGCCAATTATATATTTTGAGATCAGATCGCTTAAAACAGAATTAAAATTATTCGATTATATGAACAAATCGAGCATCATTTTACTAGACGTTTATTTGGATTAATTCACTTTATTAAATGTAACATTTATCATCAAACAGTAATTTGTAGTAAAACCACAATGAATTGATCTAAGTGACATTTATAATTAGTAAAATCACTTGAAAACGGCATTGATAGGAAAAATAGTGAACCAAAAAGAAAAACCTATTTCTAAGCTAGATCAGTTTGAATTAATTCAAGAGGACAAAACAAATGAACCTAATATTACTTCACGAATAACTATGTTAATAAGTAGACAGTAAGTATGGACTAGATTATATGCTTGTTCCTATTCAGAACTAGATACCTTAAGAAAAAGTTATTTGGTATAAAAGGGCAAATGAAACAGCATAATTTATTTGACAATAAAGCGACACTAAGGTTATATTTCATTTTTAAAATGGACACCCTACTTTTTTGTTTGAGTTAGATTTTCTTGCCAACAGTCGATAGTTTCTGCAATAAAAATTTTTCCATGAACGAAAACCTAATTTTACTTGTTTATGTTTATTATGTGAAACAAATATTATTTAAAAAAAAACGTAAATAATAGATGAACCTAGACTAATTTCTAATCGATTGACAACAGATTCGGCGTGAAAACCGTTTTTATTTGTGATGAATCTGGACGGCTCGTTGATGAAACAATTTGTTTGTATAGTGATCGGTTTCCTGATAAAAAGCACATTGCGAGCTTCGTTTTATCGTGCTGCTAAAGAAAATTCTGGAGTATGGAACCCCAAAATCGATAATGCCGAAAAACCATTACTAACAAAAATGAAGCGTTGGCACTAGCTGCACTTACCAATGATCCACTGATCGGTTTACAACCAATTGCCCGTGCTCAAAGATGTACCCGATGAGCGTCATTAGAATATTACACAGGCATTAGTTTCATATGTATCACATGTCACTTCATCAGACTGTAACGTTTTCTTTTTAATTATTGGTAATTTATCGAATTTCGATTTTGTTAAATTAATTTAATAAATTTACGTCTTTGAATTATTGGATATTTCATTGTGAAATCCATAAAATTTGGTTATAAAATTAAAATAATAATGTAACATTTCATCTAAGTGCGCGCCTGTGTTTTGCGAATATGTGTAGATAAGTCACTACGAAAAGCGAAACGAATTTTAATGTCAGCGTTTAGAAGGCAGTTGATTTTGAAATGTCGTACAAAGCTCCGAACTAAGAATCTAATTATGGTGTGTTACATTGGTTATTAGTCTACTTCCTTTTGGTTTCTTTTCTGCCGTAGTACCGGTTGGATTTAATAAACATGATTGTTCCAAATTCGTAAACGTTAAAAGTAAGTACTAGTTATTATCATCTGCTGCTTTCTTATTGGAAAATCCAATTAACAAAACAAATTAGTCTTGGAAATATGTATTTGTATAATTCTGCCAAGACGTAGTGAAATTGTTGGCCTGCATCGTATAAAACCGTATCTGGCAAGCCACACGTCCTGATGTTGTCCACGCCGCTCTATTATACGGAGCCAAGGTTAGTTTCGTCTTTGCTAGCTGTCAAAATTTCAAGCCTAACAGAAAAGCATGTTACCAATTGACGTCCCTTGAATTTTGAAAATAATGTAACGAGAAATTGTTTACTTACGGGAATGAAAATTCATTTTCTTAATTAAAATATATTGCACGCCATAAGGAACAATTATAATTATAGAATTTCACTTTGAACAGAATCTATCAAATAATAAATATAATAAATGTAATAATAATAAATAAAAATTGAATTAAAATTGAAATAAATGTTTAGAGAAGTTTTTTAGATTAAAGTAAATTGTTTGTTAGAGTTTTGTACGCACAATTTATGATATATAATTTATTGTAAGGCTGTTTAAATTTGTAGCAAATTATACTTATATACAAGATGTGACGTTAACAATTTCTTTTGCAAACGATATTTATACGACGAAAGTTCGGTTACTGTTTTCGCCATTAATTATTTGAATGTTTTGATAAAAGTAAAAGGTACAAAATTTATTTAAGCTCTATTTTGAATCACTTTTTTTATATTGCACTTTTTTATGTGTAGCTACAATATATGATTTTTGAAATTTGCAACTTATAACACCTGTCAAGTTATAATGCTAGAATATCGATAACAAATTTCAATTAATTCTTCTATAACGCCTTTAATGTTAGATGACGTCTACCTAACGCTATCAGTTTGTTCACTGTAATTTTGATTACTATTTTGTTTTATAAAATTAATTTTTGCGTTGATAAGCGTTAACGAAGAAAAGTATTGGCTTCGACTATTCTAGGGTATTTTATTTTTGGGAATGTTAATTGAACATAAATTTCTTATCATTTATAAATATCGGGTGGCCTAGATCCCGTTATGGCAAAACTCAATAACCCAGCTTGTTATTTTGGTGTTCCGAAAGGGATATAAATTTAAAACTTAGTTTTAGTAACCTTTGTTATTTATTTCATTTTTTGATTGTTGTTATTTATTGCCGAAGTCGCTCGCGGTAATAAACATATGTCTTGTTGTACTTCAGCTGCATTTCATTCCTTGTTCCAAGAATCTAGCTTTTCTTTAGGTTAGATCAGCACCAGGACTCAGAAGCCGTCGTAAGACTTGTCGTGTGAGGTGTACGTATGAGATAGGAAGGTACATACGGTTGGCGCCCTTACAGGTATATGTTTTCCTCCCTTCCTATAGGTAACATCTGCGAGTTGTTGACATGAGCCAAAACCAGTGCAGCAAAGCCGCCCACGCCCATCTCCAGTTAATTTTTACTGAGCTAAGCCGCGTCAAACTTCATTTGCAACACGAACAACCGAAGGGTTGTAGTAAGATCCTACATGGCAAGACGTTACCTTGCAACGATTTTTAATATCGCATGAAGAACTGGTTTCACGTTAAATGCATTGAACCTTTACATACAGGTTGTTCTCGTTATTCTATTTATATTGAAATTAAAATTAATTTCCTGATAAGATTTGTTTGGAATCTTAACACCTATTTTTTATGTTCAAACTATTTTATATATTAAAGAAATATATATATATATATATATATATTGTAAAACAATGGAATTGCAATTTTTTAGTGGTATTGAAATTATCTAATATACGTGAGTAGAAAATATTTTGATAAGAGAATGCAGAAAGAATCATTTTTCCGTGAAGGATTAATATTAGTGAAACACTTATTTAAGTATACGAAAATAGCACACTAAACAACAAGGCCTGTAAATTAAATTTATATGGAGAATAATGTACGGGGAGCGATCTAACTTGGCGAAACGATGAGTCTATGTATATTTGTTTTTTAAACCAGATCCGAACCAATAAATTAAACAAGGACAATTATTCAATGACCATACAACAACTAAACAAGGTATATTTCATAAGTAAATAAAAACTTAATTATACTTACAACTTATGTGCAGATGGGGAACCCAAAATATAAAATGTTCCAGAGATAATGTGCCATTTGCTATATTTATCTTTTCCCTACCTGGTAAGTTACTAAGTGCGGAAGTATAACGCTTGATGGAAAATATTGCGGTAATTATTGGCACTGGTAGAACTGCGCATGCAACATTAATAAATAAATAGGCAACCTTAAATATATTAATTAAATAATTAAATAGTGTATTATTTGAGTACGAATACCAATCTATCATTCGAATTGTTCATATTATCTATTTGTTCTTTTACATAGTTTAACCGTTCCAGCGTTGAATTTATTTCGCTGGTCTCGTTTTCGAAGCATATGGGAAGTTTCATTGTAAGGCCACTAACATCATTACGAAATTTGAAATTGCTTGAAGAAATTTCTTCTCGAGACATTTCTAATAGTTTATTTGCTCTCGCTGTCACTGGCACAAAAGTTGTTAAAAACTCTGGACAACTCTGTGATCGCTGAAAACATAATTTACTTAATTTATATAATTATCATAAAAGAGAAATGGTAGCTCATAGACCGAATTCAACATCGGTATGGATACAAGACTACAAATTTGATTTCATGCGTATTTTTTAATATTTAAAAGTAGTTAACATATGTGCGGCCTGCAACATGTCTTAACGTTATCCGTTACAAGTTTTGTTAAGAATTTAGAAAACACTGTTTAGTATCTAACTTCGAACCATATCTACTGTGACTATAAATTTCAAATTTTCTAAGTTACTGTGATACTCTGAATCTCTATAGCTACATTAATAGATAGTTATCAGAATGTTGGGCGTAGTAAATAATTGGGTAAATAATATAACGAGTTAAAACCGGGTTGAAACGAGGTTATGGGTATAACTTCAGTTTCGTTCTAGCTGTTGAGTTAAAAGCGTGGCTTTAGCCATTGTGGGGTAGACCTTTATAATTATTGTCTTTAACAAGACATCGACCCAAAGGCGTTAAGTAGCAAATAAGTGAAAGTGAATTACGCATTAAGTGCATTTTTGTCCAAGGCTGCGTAATACAAATATTTAGAAATGCGCTGGTCTCGTGTGTAAAATTTTTCCATTCAATCTGACATGGCAAGATAATTTGTTAAGATGCCCTGCGGCTAGTTGCTAAGCGCTTCTTTCACGGTGATTTCATTATATTGATTGTTTCAGATATATGCAGTGTGTATCACAATCCTTATTACACACCTCGAAGGGTTGTCGAGGGGACTTAGTAAATAATGTTTTGTAATAACCCTTGCCCGGAAAAACGGCGTTTCGGTGCTACAAGTAAAACAAGATAAAACCAATTTTTTAAATTTCCCGGTTCACCTATGTCACAAAAATGTTACTTGTGTGTATCCAGAAAAGCTGCTGGAAATGACAACTTCAAGTGAGTAGCACAAATTGTATCTGCGCAACATGTTCTCATATACACGCTCAACAATGCTGAGTGAATGCTAAATAAATCCTGCTACCGTCATAACTCGTATAAGAAAATGTTTCCATCCACTCTACTAGGATCTTAAAAACAAGAATCGTCATGAGTCCCATAATTAAAGTCGAGAGGTATTAAATCCAGCACGTAGACCACCACGACCTATCCACCGTTCCTCAAATTGTCAGCTCTTGCTGTTTGTTTAAGTATATTGAGTAAATTAAGCAATATTTAGTACCATGCACGTTAATGATTAATGCAATTTTCGTTAAAATAGAATGAATTTAAATAATTTAAAAATCAATACTATTTGAGAAAGAATAAAGCTAAATTAACAACCTATTTGAATACACCTCGTATTTTACTTTTAAAATATTTTAAAGTATTTTTAGTTAAAACTGTAACAGTATTGCGTCAGTTATTTTAGAAATTGTGGGAACACAAATTCGATCACGCGTCAAGTACAGGCAAGCTTAAGGGCCGTTAGATACAAAATGTAAAAGTATTCTCACAAGAAATTAATGGGCATGATACCATTTAAAGCTTAAGAAATAATTAACTGGATTACCGTTCAACATGTATTAAGATATTTTCTTGTCGTCTCATTGTCGGTGGTATGATCTAGTTAGAGAGGAAAGACGCACGGTTCCGTGCGAAAAGTATCTGGAATGCGGGGATAGTAGCAAACTAGTTCGCTGGTGTTAAGTAGTAAAAAGAATTAAGTGTTTGTTCGGGGGTGTCCTCTTATTTTTTTAGTAAAATAGTATAGGCCTTTATTAAGAATATTAAGTACCTGCCTCGTTTCCGACTTGTATGCAGTAAATCCACTTAGCTGGAATAAGTCTTTTTAATGGAATAACGGCCAGCTTCGTATATGCATCATTCCACCCATGAGGGTTATCCGTCCTAAAAGGTAAGAATTTAAAGCGCTTCCCGAATTCACAGGGTTCTTTCACCTATAAGTGACAATTTCGATTATTTCACTATTAAAATTCAGAGTTCTCGGCGATCTTGCTTTGTCATAAATCCCTGCTGCAAATTCAAGTTTTAAATAATAACAAATTGCAACAAGGGACTTTGGCTCCCGAATTTACTTTTTAATACGGCAAAGAATTTAAAGGAGGGTTTCTGTAATTCTTTTGGGGTTGAAACAAATCAGTTTTCCATCGCAACAGTAACGAACGTATTACATGAACCATTTTGTGTATAAAACTTGGTCTATTAATTCTCGTTGCGTTTTAGCTTAATTGGTAACTTGTAAACTATAATTTGATTTTATGAAAACTACCATACAGGGTACCCTCTTTAGATTTGATTACCATTGTCTATACATTTGATGTTTATGCTAACAAATGTCGTCAAAGCCATTAAGGTTTGTTTTCTAAGGGATCTTTAAGTCCACCTTTAATTCAGTTTCTGTAAGCAAACTCAAACCTCTATCGCTTTGGCTAATGTAACAGTTATTGTCCTAATTTGACCTAGAGAATAGTTATCCAATTCTAAATGCGAAACGGTCTTTTCTGTGAAAGTGTAATTTATGAACTTAAAAACAATATAATGTGTTTTGTGCTCAACTTATCCTTTTACTTATTTTAAACACCATTTATTACTTAATAGCATTAATGAGTCAGTGTTGTCTGACCAATTTAATTTTGGTTTAGAGTCTGTTATTTTGTAAAGTGTATGAGAAGTAAAATTCAAAACGTTGATTACAGTCTAAAGGGACTTCAGCATTTTTAAGAATAATTCATGTTGCGTGCAGCTTATTTGGAATCGTGCCAAGTTGATTCAACTGAAAAGTATCATAAATAATTCATTTTACTCTTGTTATACAGGGTGTATCAATATTCACTATTCATCTTTTGTTTAACAATTGTCAGCTAAAGAGCTACTTCAGTTATCGCAGGAAAGGGGGCTTCACTGCTGATCTTACAATTACGTTTAGCGCTTCGCCTCATACAGAGCGCTTTTAAATAAGTGAGCACTTTTAACACTAGTAAATTCTTTTCTCAGACGTAAACCAGTATGTGTAGTACCACTAAACTGTCTGTCTCCACTTTGAAGGTAGGACACTAATATCGTGATATACAGGGTGTTTCCCAAGCACTACCTGTTTGCAGTTTGTCTTGAGAAGCGTGGCGCCCACCTTTTACCGATTTCAACGTATTATTTTCACAGTATTTAGCGTCGCAAGTATCGATGAACCACACCTCGCTCCACTGAAGCCTTGCTGGTCGTGGTTAAACACTCGTTATTTCTGCCACATGCGTTATTGTCAGTTTAGCCTGTGACAAAATATTTGTAGAGATACACATTTTGTCGGAACGCAAGTGAAACGTGTGGTTTGTGGTCTTGTAAGCACATTTTTTTAACGCGCGTTAAATAACACGTCTTTTAAGAGCTTCCAGACTACATCTCGCAGGAAAATCAAATTTCGAAGACCCATCAAGTGTTAAGGAAAAACGTATAGCCTAATCACATAACCATCGACGATACCAGCACATAAAACGTTATCAAACTGTTGTTGAAATCTGGAGAATTTCTTAACTCCAAATGTCACTGTTCAAAATATTGACAACAGCTGTTGCGCTTTATCGGTGAAAAGAGTTCTCTGTGAGAATTAGGGTGTGCCCATATTACGTAGAAATCACCCACAGAAGCCTTAACATCGTGCAAAATCGGTCGGAGGTGTAGTTGTTTCCGCAGAACTTGCCAGACACGGTTATGAGCCACATTTATCACCTGCTCAATGGCTCTAGTATTCCCTAAGGGAGTCTCTTTAACTTGATTCAACACCAGAATCGGCCCTCTCGGCTGTAAAGATACCTATTTCCGGTAGCCGTTGTTCGACTCCGACAAAAATGGCGTGTAATGAAGTCATGAGTAGCCGATAGATCTCTCGATACAGGCGTTGCGCAGCTCTATCGTTACGGTGAACTTCGCCGTATATTAATAACATGTCTATGTACTCGGCAAACGTGTATTCAGTCATCTCAAATTCCATCACATTCACTCACTAACCGGCAGGTTACTTTCGATGCAATAGGCTGGATCGTAAACGAACATTAGGACGTGTCACCTTATCTTTCTATGACGTGCGCAGTATCTCAACTTCAATTGCCCATCACGAAGTAGGCGATTTAAAAACGTGATGCTATCTTGTTATACTTGTAGCAAGGAAACGGCTTTCTTCCGGACAAGGGTACCTATACAAAACGTCATCGACTAAGATTTCTCTCCAACCCCTAGAGATGTTCAATTGGAATTATGATACACCCATTATACATTCGAAACAATTAAAATAATAAAATCACTGAAAGAAACTATTAGCAACTAAGGTTCGGCAGCAAAGCCGCAAGGTGCCTTAACAAATTATCTCGGTACATGTTAGATTGAGTTTCAATTCTTACTACTACTAATAATATAATAT
>JAHWXV010292276.1:0-16446 GCA_024586415.1 Phrixothrix hirtus | reverse complement strand
AAAAAAATACGTGTCTTTTATTTTTTGATGTTCTACAACATATCAAAAAATCAATGACATCGGTGAGTTCGGGTTGGGGCCCTTTCCTTGTAAGTACAACCCTGTTTAAGTTTTCTAACCAACCATGGTAGAAGACGGCACAGAGACAAAACGCGGACCATTACTATGAATGTGCTTCGTTTTTGATCGCTTTCATTCTTTTTAGGAAGTCTACAACCTGGCTGGGATGCTACATCTGTGATAGATTCCTATCGCATAGGACCGTCACCATACTCTAACTATGCTTAGAATCAGCATCCTACATCGCTAAAGGTCGAAGAGAAAAATTCTGTAGCCGCCAGCTGCAATTGTTGGAGTTAGTATTACATCTGGGCGGGACATTTTTGAAAACATTGATGATATTCCCTTAACATATCGCCCACATAATATCCTAAATCATGCCCAGTGACGATTACAGCATAAAGATACCGTTCACCGAATGACCCTTAACCATCCCAAATTTCAGTATTGTTTGTAAATTGAATTATTCATATTATTCGCTTTTTTAAACTCATAACTATGTTAAACACTTACGTGGTTTATTTTGCCAACGTCCAATTAGATGCACCAAAACTATGTTAAATTTGCAATATATTGTTCTTATTATTTTAGGCATATTCAATGTTAGAGTTTTTTACGACCAGATCTTCAACTAGCCATCGCGCATTTTCTTTATGCCTCTAAGATTTTGTAAGCGCGTCTGAAATTCTTACAACATTGGTCATTCATTTGGAAACACCCGCGTAGTAATAATAAAATCTAATTGGTGGATTACCGGTATCAGTTTTATGCCAAAATCACAATTGTAAATTTGTAAATTGTATAGTTTCGTTTTAATAACAATTATTAAAATTCAAAAATCCCACGTTACGTTTTAGAAAACATAGGAGCATTTTTCTTAAAAATATTAATTCAGCAATTCTCGTACGAACGCTTGCAAGTCTAGAAATAAACGTTAACCCATATCGTCTTCATCCCCTTCAATTTCAAGGAGAGTTTACGGAGAGTAGAGATCTGAGAGTTGGAAGGGATCAAATTGGTAGAAATTTGGTCTATTTCTGCCCAAGCGAATTCGTGATAAAAGGGTCAATCTAAATTTCTTGTCAGACTTAAGTTCGAGAAGGTTGTATGTAAAATACGATAATCATCCTAGTCAGCACGTTTGTTATTTTCAATTCTTTCGGGAAGTTATCGATCTGCAAAATACCAAGTATTTAAACTCCACTGATCTACGCCCCTCGTTAAGTTAACCCACTGGGACGAATTAGTCGATCACGTATAAATTCAAGACGAGTTCATTAATATCATAAATAAAAGAGACTAACGTTTTACATTTTTAATTGTTTATATTATTAAGACCATTAGGACAAATATCTTTTGTTCATTTTAGACTAGTTTAATTATTAGCAACCCAAGGGTCCCTTGATTTAGATATAGAAAATTATTGTTGCCATTATTCCCTTCCGGGGAGACATGTAAATTGTTAATTGTAACACACATTCTTTACTTTTCATTATATTCAATCTTTAAGTACAGATCTTATTTTTTATATATAGACCTGTAGTTGTAATAACACATACTTTCTTTCAGGAACTAGTTAATTTTTAAGTGAATAACCAATTTAGATAGTCTCTCTAAATTTTACCTGATGGAAGAGGGAATCCAACGTCTGCGTGAAAAATTACTTCATTGTAAGTACGCATTAATACAATCATCGATCTAAAGTTTCGGAGATTGGTTTCTTTGTTTTAACAGCCTCTATAACAACAGAACTTTGGACTATTGTCTTTCCGTTATTGTTAAAAATAAAGTGGAACCCTTATTTACGACTATTTCTCGAACTTTTGGACACCTACTTATAATCCCTGGATGCTAAACTAATTGAATTCATCGCAAATATAGAACCTCCCCAAACTCCACTGTGGTGGCCGGAGAAAACCAGCTATTTCAGTGGAATTGCCGACTTTGATAACCTCAGGGGTGTAAGGCCCCTTTCCAGCCGTTATAATTTGTAATATTTTAGATGTGCATTAATTCTGAAATACTTATACTTATTTGCATTTATTGAAAATAAATTATAGCGATTTCTTTTACATCATTATCTTGAATTATTAAAATTTGGAGCTATTGTAAATTTTTCTGTGAAATTAAATCAAATATTCAATTGTATAAATTTTTATAATTTAGTTCTCAAGTACAGTGTGTACCAAATTATACAGTACTGAAATCAAATATCCACAAGAATTAAATAAATTGCACAATACTCAGCACTACGGTGCAGAAATCAAAACCTTGTCGACCATGTCACAATTTGTACAATAAATATACAAACAGTATTCGTAACGCTAGCGCAGATTTTCGAACAACGGTTGCTACAGTATACTGCAAACTGATACAATTTTTTCGCGTCATACAAAGATAGATCTGAACGAAACACATCCTTCTTTAATATTCGCCACAGGTAAGCATTCGGTGAAATACAAACTGGTAAGTGCATGGGTAATACAAGCCTGTTACACGTGAAATTATTCATCCCCTAAAGTGCACTAGCAGTAAGGAAAGGAAGGCTCTTGCAGCATGGCTGCTCGCCATGTTTTTTTGAAACCATTACGACGATGCTGAAGAATTCTGGTGCGTGCGACCGAACCGTCTCAAATCTTATAGAAATGGAGTGATAACTATGTTCCTGTTGCGTTGTTAGGTAACAGTCTCTGGAGTTTAATCCTTTTCCACAATAAAATAGGGACCCGCTATATCGCGTAATTACACAGCACACCACACTGTGTAACGGTTTTTCGACGATAACATCTGGCCGTTTAAAACCGAGGAAGTCAGTTATCTGGTGGTAACTGTAGACGTCCAAATGAACGTGACTGTCGTCCGAAAACCATGCATTGCTCAGAAAATTTGGGTTCTCGCACAATAAGGCCAGAAATTTTGCACACTACGTCATCGTGGCTCATACATCTGTCTTCCCAAGACGTTCTTCAACTTTTATGCGATACGGGAAATCACCGATACCTTTAATCAATTGCCGTACAAATCTTTTACTGATGGCCACTTTCAAGGATGTTCGCCGTAGACTTCCCTTAAGCGACTTCAAAATCTGCTGAGGAACGTGTCCATAACTGTTATGTGTTAACACCGATGCTGGTTGGCGAATTTTGCCTTCCGTTGATACAATACGCTGTCAGTACGGTGAAATTTATCAACGATGGAGAACATAACTGAGTTACTTGGAGTCATCTTCTGAGATATCTCCCGATATCTTTCTGTTTCAAACTTGGTCATGTCCCATTTCGTATAAGCGGAGACAGTGCTCTACTAGGAATACCTATTCCTCCGTTACGATGCCCATTTCCGACAATAACCACTCCACACTATTATCTAGAAACTGATTTTACTACACGTGACTGACGTGACACACGCATGCGTATGAGACGCTCGAGAGTTTCAGTGCTGTATATTGCGGCGCATGTCGTACAAATGCTTTCACTACGAATCGTTTTCTTGAAATATCTGCTTTTAGATACAATTTAAATTATTTAATGCAAAGAAGTGCACAGTAACTTACTGTTAACCAAAATCGTTTCTCTCCATAGATCTAGTTAATAAATTAAAATACCATCAATTAAAAAAGGAAAAGCAACCATGGCGTCCTCTAACGCGAGTGAGAGGTGTTAAAGCAATCGATAATCTACTTTGCAAGCATTCGGGTAGATAATTTCCGTAATCTATTATTAGATCTATCATTATAAAATTGTTTAATTAAATTTGTTCGTGTTTTCCTGAAGTTTAGCAGTCTTTAAGCAATTTCTCTGATTGTTAATTAAAGAATTGGACGGATCTGTTTAAAGTGCGGTGCAAAGTGCAGTTTGGCTAACTTGAAGATTGTGGTAACGTAAATGGTTTAATTGTTGTGTAGCCGAGTATTTTTCTATGGGAACTAATTGAGGAAGAAATCATTGTAGCCTAGATATTTTTTAGCATAATTAATTTTCGCTTTCATTACAGATCCAAGAGCTCATCTTCGCACTTATTGCATTCAAAGTTTTAGAGTTCCTCAATACTCTAGTACAGGTTAGTGATAAATTTAACTTTTGTCACCATTTTCTGTTATCGAATAGTGAATTTGCGCAACTTGAATATTTTCGATATAAAAAATGCCGTTCGTGGTAGCATGTGTTTGTAGGTAACGTAACTGTATTCGTCACATTATTATTTCTGTTAGACTAGGTATTCCAGCATACGAATTATCTCATTTTTGCTCCCTCAGTATAAACAGAATTAGTTTGCTAAATTGTTTTAGACGTAACAACAAGACCTGAAATATTTATTCTCCGTGTGAATCTACTGTTCACGTTTGTATGTAAAGAATTAGCACATCTTGTCCTTGACTTTTATATGTAATTTTATTGATGCCACTGTGTGATTGCATAAATATACTAAATTTATTATTTATTTTATTGCATTTTTTGACAATTTTGTGTTATACAGGGTGTTTAAAAATTGTTACCGAATATTTTACCCACTTATAGTGCTCATTGAAACAAAAAAAGTCTTACCTAACATAGGTCCGTAACTCAACCATTTCAGAGATATAGCAGATTTTTAATTTATTTAACTTTAAAAAAGTAAAATAATAAAATCATTACAGCAGATGCTCTATATTTCACTCTTCCATTTCTAGACAACGTCTACATCTTTGTAAAAAATATTTTCGCACTCTTTCAAAAATTCCCTACACAGGCATTTTCTATCCACCCCCTTAGCTCGTCTAATGTATAGATTGGTTGAGAGTATACTAAAGATTTTAAATAGCCCCATGCAAAAAATCTAACGGGGTCATGTCAGGAGACCTTGACGGCCATGCGACAGCACCCCATCTTCCTATCCATTGACTATTGAAATTTTCATTTAAAAAATTTCTTACCACAAGAAAAACATGTGCAGGTTCCCCATCGTGCACAAACCATAACTGCATTCTATCAGAAAGAGGCACATCTTCTAATAATTCAGTTAATTTGTTTCGCAAGAAGTTGAGGTACACTTCTGCATTTAAGCGGCTAGGAAAAAATATTGGTCCAATCAGGCAATCTCTTAAAATTCCTAACCAAATGTTTGAAGAAACCGCTCTTGATGCCGAGACAGAACAATTTTGTGGGGATTTTCATCCGCCCAAATGATTGTTGTAGGAATTTAGTATACCATTTTTCGTAAAACCGGCTTCATCGCTGTCTAAAGTATGAGTTACCAAATTAGGAATGTAGCTTTTTCTAGAATAGAATAGATGATGTAATCCCCAAATGACTAATTGCAGTATCCGATATCTGTCAATTTAATTAGGTCAACAATGAGTCATAGCAGTACAATTTATTACATCATTATTATGAGTAATGTTCTGGAATCTTCTTCAGCATTGTTCTGGAATTTATCTTTTATATGCAAACAGCAGATTTAGTTCTCTTAGGTAGTTTTTGTTAGAGTCTTGTACTGTTCATTACTGATATAAATATAAATATACAGAAATAGAAATATAAATGTTTGCTGTTAGTGCATTGTGAAATAAATATTTGAATAATTAAGTGTATATAAATAATTGTAATTTTTAGTGAATATAAATAAACATTGTTAAATAATTAACTAGTTTTGTTATAGTATCCATCGACAGAATTCTCTTCGTGCAGCACAATCAGGAGGGGAAAGCGTTTGTACTCATTAAATGTGGTATGGGTAGAGCAGATTCTCATGTAATGTTTTCTAAACTAAGAAGGCCATCCTATGCTAATACCTGGATTTCATCAACCATTCTTAAAACATTTACTTTATTTGCAGGAGTAGTAACTGATCTAGGTCGACTAGCATCGTTACTATTTTTCTTAAATATATCAGTTTTTGAAAAGCGTTGATAAATCCTTATAAACATTTTGTTACTTAGAAGAACGCAATTCGGATATGTCGAGGCATAATGGCGACGCGCTGTTACCATTTGCACGAGCGTACATAAAATGCATGTCTGCCATTTCTAAGTTTGTATATTTAGGCGTATTAAAATAATAAATAATACGCGATGTGCATGGATAAGTACCTAATAAATATCTTACTGACAGTTATCAGACATCCTGAATATCTCTGAAATTGTTGAGTTACGGACCTACGTTGATTAAGACTTTTTTGTTTGTTTCAATGAGCACTATAAGCGGATAAAATTTTCGACAATTTTTAAACATCCCGTAAAGATTTAATTTAGTGTTAAGTCGATCTAAGTTGTTTACACAAATTTTTAAATAGGTTCAAAAGCCTACTTATTCCTTTTGTCGGATAACATACTCATCAATGCTCACTTCTTGACCACTACTGACAAGTAAATTTAAAGTTTATGTAGTAACCAAGCACTGATGTATGTACAGGAGGAGTTAAAAAGAAATCTCATCTTTCAATCGATTCGTGTCTAATAACTTTGACATCTTGGTAAGTAGTTTATTCCAGTTAGCACTGAAAGCATTGAAAGTTTATCCGAAGAGTGACCCTTCCGCTTCAGGTAAGAATATTTATTATACCAAGGTATGTCAACTTCCTGGTAGTTTTTCGGTTGGCTTTAACGTATGCGTCCAAATTATTACCGATACGGTCCTATATACAAGGAGTTGAACATCATTATCATTTCTACTCACGCTTAATTTCACTGTCTAGTCATATTCGCGTTGCATGTGTCGTACGTGCATTCAAGCACATGACAATGTAAAATTTGCTAAAATAAACTTATAGCGGACTAGATCTTTGCATGCAATCCTGCTCTATTGACATACAAAGTCTGCGTCCAATGCCACGGATTTACTCTTAAGCAGAAGTGTAAGTCCTGGTTTACGAGATTTATAGGAAGTAGGCTCCTTTGGTGCTTGTTGCATCAAATTGTAATGTGTCCGTTGTAAAGATTCAATAAAAGTTATATTCATCTAAAACTAAACTGACATTAAGTAACGGAGGATGTGGGAATATATACAAAAAAGGGTTATTTAAAAGGAATGGGTTGAATTTTAGAGGGTGTATACTTTATTTGCGTCCTAGGTTGTATATTTATACTTGTTCATAAACTGCAGTTCGGTTTTTGTTACGATTATTTTTAAAAATGAATTTCAGTTATGAAAAATTATTATATTTGCTTTACAGCTACTCATTCTTATTCAGGGTATTTTAAATAAACACTTTTCTATGTAAGTTGTACTGAAATGTAAACCTTGTATTCATGCAAGATTAATTATGATCTTTCAGAAACTTTTATTTTATCCTTGTTAAATAATTAATGCTGAATTAGTTTTAATTAAGTTTATTTATGACCAAACATATCGTGGGATTGAAAAATAAATCTAGGGAATTCATTACTGATGTGTTTCTTCCTAACCAAAAAACCAAGATGCCAACTATAGGCGTGTATCTATATTTTACATTTGTTTAATATTTTAATTACTTTTAATTATAAATTAGAAATTGTTTTAACATACATCAAATGAAAAATGTCCTAATTCATTTTTAACAATCAATAATCAAATTTAAACTCCAATACATCATTTTAATTATCAATTATAAATGTTTTTTATATGTGACGCCTATAGTAAAATAATTATCTGGGAACTTTAGTGTTGTTTAATTTTTAATTTCAGTATCACCAATTTGTAAATTCGGTTACCTACCGAGCAGTTTGCATTCTTTCTCGATGACTTTGTAAATAAAAATTCATTTTATAAATTCTGAACATTTACTATTGGCTTGTACTTACAATTTTAAAGTTATAAATAAAGATTTATTTATAGCAAACTTTATCTTGTACATATACCATTTAAATTATGAATCATTACGGTAAACCAATGCGTACATTAGCCTATTGGCTAGAGGTCGTATATATGCAGTAAAGCCAGTTATGCAAAGGTCGTTGGCATCGATCCAGCTGTTTGTTTATAAAAGATGGCTGATAACAAATGTTTACGAAAGTACGGACTTCTTGTTAAACGCCGTTATGTCTAATTTCGTTGAAATTTACAGTGCTAGTTGATCGGATATTGACGTCTTTAGGATTAATTGTATGAGGTTTAGGAAATCGACACCCTCAGAGAAAATGCCAAACGGTATACAGACGAAAATAGCAAAGTTACCTTAATCGTAGCGGAAATGATGGCCCGACGTCTTTTACAACGTCAAGTGAAGCATATTTAGGTAAGGGCAACTTTAATAACCAAATTTGTCAAATTTTATTTTCAATAAATATTCGTGTATCAGTCTATTCAAATAACAAAATCGTGCAAATTTCTGGTAAAAATGGTTCTCAATTAAAGTATTCAATTAATTAATTGATTGTTCAGTAAGTTCACTGACTATAAACCTGATTTAAAATATATCTTTCATTAAGGCCCTACGGAATGATGTATATTAAATCCTTGTACAATAGTTAATTTATTTAACAAACCAATTATTGTAATTCGGTTAATAAAGTATACTTTAAGAGCTTTCTCAAAAGTCTTGTTCGGGACCTTCTTCGTTCGAAGGTATGAAAAAGACTGTGTAAATATAATGTAGAACGGATTTTCGCTTGAAGAGCGTTCTCAAAAAGTCTGTTCTTGACCTTCTACGTTCGAAGGTAAGAAAATACTGTCCAAATTCAAATTTCTTTGGGGTATTTATTCGGTTTTCCACGTGAATGAATTTTAGACTCTATGTACACTTTGTCACGTATTTGCAAAATAAACATAATTTTCATGGAATAAGTAGTAAGTTAAATATCTAAGGGTACATTAATTGTTACTCGGATAATCTATAAATAATTAGTTGCTTCACAAAACAAATAAAATAAATTGTGAACTTATCTGAAAACAAAAGATGGATTAATTTAAATGTATGGATAGCAAAATAAACAGCGGATTTGAAACTATTTTTAAAAATGTGAATTTAATTATCGTTAAGCCGCAAATAAGTAATTAAAACTAGGTTTTCCGTTTACGTGATAAAACATGAAACATTGATAAGAATAAACTGAATTCGGCAGGCCATTATTTCAACCAAACAAAAGTTATCAAGTTCACGCTTCGTACTTAACATGTTCGATTTGTTTACAAAATAATCTTTATTAATCAGCTGTCTATTTTGTCTATGACTTAATTGCCTATTAATTATAAGTAACTGCAGAAGCAAATGACAAAAGCTTGATACAGGGTGTTTTGTGTCATTAGCTAAACATAGTAAATTTAAACATATATACGGCGTGCTTATAAGAAATATTAAATTAAATAATTAGCAAAAATAAATATGATTAACAAAATGAAACAAAATGGCTTTTTAACATGAAACAAATAAACAAAGTCAAACAGTAAAGACTTTTTGTACTCAATTGCATGTACAGATTGCAAACTTTGAGTAATGAATGAATAATATAACAATACAAACGTTTCAAGACTAAACATCCCTTAATGACGATTATTACCAAGGTGAACTTCAGCAAATATCTCTATAAATAAAACGAATCAATTTAGAAAATGTATTAACCTAAATAATTTAAAACAGTTGTGGTATTACCATTGGAATAATTGGAACGCCGACGGTTGTTAAAAATTATTAAGTGAAAATTTCCAATTCTTTAGAAATGCTAATTACATTTTTCTACTGAATTCCCTTCTTAAATCCTTCAAAGCAAGAATTGTATCAAGCTGAGTCTTATGTTGTGGCTTAGAAAGCTCGGACACCGAAGGGTATATAGCTTAAGTAATAATTGCATATAAGTAGTTTTATCAGGTAGACCATTGACCTTATAATAAACTTAAAGTTCATGTAATTGGAATTGCTAAACGTCACTAAACTGTATTCCAATTACGGCCGCAAATTGGTCGCTTGCAATGTAAACCAAATTCAAACAGATTTAAGACGTAATTTTAGTTTTATTTACAAATCTGATAAGAAAGTTTAAGTCATCTTTTAATCGTCGAATTAACTAATTTTAGTATTGACGCCTAATATTTTCAAGACTAATACTTGTCAAGTTTGATTTCCGTGTGATAGTTTCTATTGAATAACTTTTTGAAACAAAATGTAAAATATTCCATGTACAATAAAATTGTTTTTAGTAATAAAATTTGTGAGCATTTCTGCAATTATGCGTGTATAATTTGGGGTTTTACAATATTCTAGAAAATTCTGGATATGACTTTTAAATAACGTCCCGCCTTCAGATATATCTTTGAGAAAATGATTTTCTTTGCTTACTTCCTAAACAAATGAAAATTGTTACCTCAAATACTTGGAACGTTCTTCTTCCCTCACCAAAAGCTTTGCAAACTGCTTCATAAAGCCAAGTTTGGTATGAAGTGGAAGTAGTGGGATTCTCTGAATCAACTAAATTTTTACGTGTTAGTTTCTAAAAATGAATGAGAACTTCTCCATATTCCGATATTGTTTCTTGTTTCTCTAATCCCTTCTCATAAGAAGCAAACAACATATCAAATATTTTTAAATTATCATGAACATTCGATCGATGATCGTTGTAATTTAGTCCTGTAAAAACAAAATTTGAATTGTCCTAGTATCTATTCAAGTAAGTAAAGGAGTATATTTTTCCCCACGGCAACGAACACCTATCTAATTAATTTACCACGCGAAACACTGCTTAACTCCGAAGGTTTTTCTCGGTAACTCACTTCAATGAATTTTCTCAGAGAAACCGATTAGTTCGCATAAGTTTAAAAAAAATAGTTAGAGCCGTTTTATATAAAATCGCAAAGAAGATAAAAATCGCAAAAATAAGGTGGCACTTTCTATCATTCGATTTTAGCGAAATTTTTTTTCAGGCATTCCAAGAAGTTAACAAACTGAAATGTAAAGTTAAACTTTTCTACGAAGTTTAGTTCTCGAGATATATTGACTACATGCATACATATATACTGACCAACTTCTAAAAACATGTTTTTCGGACTCAGGGGCCGGATAACATGTATTTCGGCTAAAAATTGGATATGGAAAATTTTGACAGGAAACATTTCTTTCTCTATACTATATTTCATATAGGTAAGTGTTTGTGGGGTGTCAAACCTTGTATTGATTTTCACATCCGTTTATGAATGCTCTTCAACAGTAATTGCCTTGAAAAGCTGGTTTTAGGTGCCTCTCAAAGACAAGAGGACCTATGAAAAAATATGCGTCGGAGTAACAATTTTTTGTTCTCTTATGCACATCAAGAAATCATTCCCAACTTGTTCTCAGCCTGGCTTGGAAATTGGGGATGTGCCATCCATCAAGACGTTAATTCAGATTAAACAACTAAGAACCATTTAACAGAATGCTAATTAAAAACAAAAAACTTAACCTCTATGCAAATCTATAACCCAGATCTACTTGTTTAGCTTCATTCATTTAATACTGTGATCAATAATTTTCATACCTACTTTTAATTTTTATGTTTGTAATCAACCAAAGTTTAACTTTATCTTAAACTAACGCCAGAAATATCCTCTATTTTTATCTCTAATTCTATATGTCTTACCTTTCTGCATTACGAAGATTTTCGTGGATTTCCTAAATAACTTATTATTGTTGCAATATGCTATCTTGCTGAACTGGTATGCCAGCAAGTTCCGTAACCTTATATTTCCTATGATTAAACATTTTTTAACAGTAATTATGTTAACATAGACTTTTTAGGTAGTAATGCTACCTACATTTCATTCTATTTGAAATACCTTTAAATAATCCTAATTTTAATTTCTGTTTTTGCTAGTATTTCCTTAATTATTTTAAAGTATTTGAGACAGTAACAGAAAGTAATAATTGAATAAGTATAAGAAATAATTACCACATCAGAAACTTATACATATTTACCTATTTATAACTGCATACAAACGTATATAAATGGTGTCCCAATACGAACGCCGGATTTAATAAGGAAAACAAATGTTGTATTTTCATGAAATGATATATATTGTTATATTACTACAAAAGGGTATGTGTTACCATTTAAGCATGGAAAATAATATCTGGCAAATGCCCTCCATGACTTGCTCTACATGTGGTTACTCTATCAATAAAATTCGCGATGACATTTACGCAGACCTGCTTCTCCACTTGGCCGATGACACACAGTATTTCATTCTGTAGTTCTGGTATGGCTCGGGGATTGTTTTCATAAACCTGCGATCTCAGAAACCCCCACAGAAAGAAGTCGCATGGAGCCAGATAGTATGACCGCGCTGGCCAGTTCTGGTCTGCGTTTCTCGAGAGAACTCGGCCTGGAAATTTTTTGTGTAGCAAGGCAATCGTCTGATGGGCGGTGTGGCACGTAGCGTGGCACGTCTTCTATAACAATACCATTCAAGTAAGGCCACAAAAAGTTCTCAATCATAGTGCGGTAACGTTCTCCATTGACTGTTGCGTCATTTCCATCGTCATCTTGGAAAAAGTACGGGCCGATTACTCCACCTGGCCAAAATCTACACCAAGCAGTAACTCGTTCAGAATGCATTTCTCTTTCACAGATTTCTAGAGGGTTTTCTATAGCCCAAATGCGACAGTTTTGTTTGTTTACAAAGCCGTCTAAGTGAAAATGCGCCTCGTCACTAATGATGATTTTCTTTGAAAAGTCGTTGTCTGAAAGTTGTCTTTCCAAAATCCATTCAACGAACTGTCGCCGTTGGATATGATGGTTGATTTCAGTTGATGTATTAACTGAATTTTGCAGGTCTTCATGTAAAGATCTTTCACGAGAATTCGCTGCAAGGAGCTTCTCGTAATGCCCAACTGTTGTGAATGGCGATGAATGGATCTTGTTGGACTTACGGTAACGCTGTCCTGCACAATGGCGATATTCGCACGAGATCGGCCGGAACGAGTGCGTTCAGGTGGTTTGAAGTTTGTAGTCGAACTAGTTGACCCAAATTTATTCATTAACTTACGAACTGTTGACTCATTATGTGTGTTGTTACAACCGAGGATCCTACGAAGCTTGCGCATACTCTGTGCGAAACACTCTCCATACTTATAATGCGTTTTAACACTCAAAGCTCGTTGTTCCGTTGTAAAACGCTCCATAACAATTAACCGGAGTAATCACAGATGACAGAACTTATAAAGACAATGCCGCTAACCTAGCATTAAAACAATGGCGCGCAATTCAAATGCGGCGTTCTTTTTGGGACACCCGTTACAAGTAACGGTTTCGATTTATGCATTTACTTAGAAATACGGAGTAAAATAATGAGATGACAAAAGTAGGTGCTCCATATAGGCATAAAAGGTAAATGCAATTATTTTGTCGTTGCCATAAATTTATACTTATCTATTTTTTAATTAGAAGATGTGTTTTTTGCAAAAATCTCATTCTTAAACTGCTAATTCTGTAATATTGGAACAACTTAAAATAAACCTTTTTTGAAGAAAACTGATACAAAATTTAATACTTTATGAAAGCACTATCCTGCTTGAAATTTATTTCAATATCTTCATGCAATTTTTGGAATTGATTTACAGCTTATTGGTTGTCTTATAATTCTTAGCAATTCATTGCTCTTCATATTTGATACATTTTGTGCAATTTTTAATTAAAAAATTTAATGCCACAAGATTAACGAAACGGGAGTCGAGACATCTGGAATTATTATACATCTCAGTGTATATTTAGGATAATTAGACGTTATGTAATGTAAAGAGGTTAGATTCGACATATTATCATAACTAAAGTTGCTTGTATTAAGAAAACGTGGTGTTTATTCGTAGTGCCTTTTTGCTGTTAACCTTATTAAATGTTATACTCTTAATTATTGAACTAACAATAAATCGAACTTATGGAAAAATTAGGGAAGTAATGCGTCAGTCATAGACGATTAATGCCTATCGGCTTAAGAAAACATATTTTTATTAGCTCCTTACTACATGTTAAATACCGTAGAATTATCTATAGGAACTTCCATCACATAGTTCAAATTACCTAACTTAAATGAGTCACAATATCTCGACTTTTGGATCATCCTAGATATAAATAAATGATAAATTACAGATCATTTTAGTTAGTTCTGAAATTTACATCGGTGTGTACAGCTATTGAAAGATAAATTGTGCTTTAAAATAAATATTAGAAGTAAATATATACGGATGAAAGTATAATTAGTTTTATGTTGTGAATAAATAATTAAATAACTTACAAATTTTGTTACAATATAAAACCTTTGAAAATATAAAAGAAGCAGAAGAACAAATGCCATAATATCTGAAATAACTCTATCAGGACCTCCAAAATCGAATAAAACTTCAATTTTTGGTAAATGGAAAAACAAAATAATTCAGGGAAATAACGAGAGCACTCCCAAAACGAGTTGAAGTTGTTTTAAAATGTTTCTTTTGTAATAAATTGAATTGCGCAAATTTTAAATTAAAAAAATAGTATTCGACTCAAATATCAGGAAAGATTTGTAGCTGCAGGCATGTCTTTTGTGTTCGACGTTGCGTTTTGATGATTGAAAATTAAGGTAGATCCTGAAAGTGTTTTCCCTCGAGATTAAATCCCGAAGGCGGGCGACGTAAACGCGTGTATTGCAAATCGATACCATTTGTGACACAAACACACCAAGATACACTTTGCGAAAGGAATTTACATATACAACATGACGGTTTAGCTAAAAAAGAGGCAGTGTATATATCTTACACAGACGTATGAAAGATGTTATCAGATTGATTTTCTCAAAGTGGAGATCCGGCAACCCTTTTTGTACAGAACGGAAAACGACAACAGAACGAGCTTTAAAATGTTTTATCTCGGATTTTGACGCAACAAAATTGTAGGTGTACTGTATTTTACAGGGCGATATTACCGAGAACGTTACCGTAGACTTTACAATATGCTCGTTATATAACTATTTTATATTCATAGTGTTATGAATATTTAACAGCAATAAGCGCTAGGTACACAAATTTTCTGCTTTCAATTCGATTTTAAAATTCATCGAGTTAGGATTTATTTTAGTCAAAGGAAGAGTTAGATTACAAAATGTATTAGAAGATAAAAGTCCACTAGGACCAGTTGAGTGTCTGTGCCAATGTAACTTCCTCTGGGAAACGGCGTTTCCGAGAGGCAAACACTGCTAAATTCAGTTAGAGTTTGAGCTGATTTGATAAGCAGCTATGCCGGAAGCTAACAACAGAAATGTGTTGGCAAGTCGGCCTGTAATGCGGCATCTAACTGTTGTCTGGCTAATGAAATTTTCGTTGAGGAATTTGTTAATTATGCAACAAGTACTGAGAATCTTAGATACCGCAGGGTCTACTGACAATGCAGTAAAATCGACGCACTAATGAAGTCGGAAAAGCTAAAACGACAATGAGACTTCTTTCATCTTTCTTGTCGAACAACATTTCTACTAGAAAATGCGCATTTTTCGCCAGATTTCAGATTTTTCGCAACACATTCCTGATAAATTATTCAGGAAATGTCGAAAATAGGGTTTATCGCAGCATTTCACACGTCACTCAAATTGAACTTGTCATAAATCCATACATACACTGTACGTACAACTGAAAAAAGAAAAAACTTGAATTCGCTATCTGACAATTTAAAATGAAAGCAACTTTATTCCATTAAAGCTTTTCCGAGGATGAATCACAATGGAGATAATGATCAATTTTTGCCAGCTCGCACTTTTTATATGAAGTGTTAATTATAGCCAAGGGATGTACTCGTGGGAATAGTAGAAAAAAGAACGTAATTCACATTTCAGAGTAGTTAGCGTTAGAAATTTGTACCGCAAATCACAACTTGTATACGTGAACGAAAATAAAAGAACATCAAACAAGAGAACATTACTTCCAATTGAAATGCAATTTGGAATATGCTGAGTAGAACAGAGGCAGTTAGCATAGCGTTGTAGTTGGTTCTTATTGAATAACTTGACCATTAAAAATAGCGAGCGCTCTAAAAGTATACTAAAATTCACTATCCGTATTATATTCGCATCTTATAAAATAACCTTCATTAAAAATTAATTCAGTCGAATATAAAATTAGAAATGTATTTATATTATGTTATAATTGATATACCTTACTCGGGTATACCTATATTCGAACAGCGATTTATTGATCTGAAATAGCAAGGCCCATGCTGTAACTTATAAATAAACAATAATATACAGGGTCATTCTATCATGCGGGAACATTTTAAGAGCTATAAGCGCGTCTAAAATTCCTGCAATATATATATATATATATACAGGGTGTCCCTGAAATGATAGGAGATCTCGCTACCACAGATTCCTTGATGAAAATAAAGGCTACTTTGATAGTACATATTAGTTATTTAACGCACCCGTTTGCGAGATACAGGGTGTCAAAGTTTCGAAAAAAATCAGGTTTTTTTGATATTACGTGAAAACCATTTTTTATATTTGC
>JAHWXV010292266.1:0-11552 GCA_024586415.1 Phrixothrix hirtus | reverse complement strand
TTTTAACTTGACATGTATATATTTTAATTTACTGACGTTAACCAAACAAATCTAATTTTGACAGATTGACAACTTCAGGTAACTTCATCTGTCACATATTTTTTTGGTTTTGCATATACATGACGTTGTCTAAAATGTATGGTTAACCTTTAATAAAATTCCTTTGGTTTAAATTTTGCATTTGTTCAGCGATCGCTCCGGTATTTTATAATTTACGCAAATCGCCGTTAATTGACCAAATTGAACAGAGCAATATGTATTTATATATACAGGGTGTTTCCAAATGAATGTCAAATGTTACAAGAAATTCAAACGCGCTTACTAACCGTCAAAGGTTACAATGACAAAGTACTACAGACATTCCTCTGTAATAAGTGCATTGGATGAAAGGTTCTCAGATAATAATTGTAGTTGAAGTTTGCTAGTATTGAGATCTTCTTTAAATAGTCCAGCTATTCTGGTTTTTATTTTTAATTATATGATTATATGATTTACTTAACATTATCTGAATTGACATAAATCAAGTTTCTAATAGTTTTAGACTCCGAGGATAGTGCAGGACTCGGTGGTTAGTTGAAGATTCTTATTTACTTTTCTTCACTCCGTAAGGAAAACTGCGTGTTTGCGTTTTAAAACTGTTTGATATTTATAATTTAGTATTCAGATTTGCAGTTATTGTATAACTATTTATTAAAGCGTTTTAAATTAATCATACAATTTACGTAGTGGTTACATTAATCTAATTTTGCTACCTACTTATTTAATCTTTCAAACATTCCTATGGTTCCCAATTATATATTCACATCATATCATATCTCCCTCGGAAAAAGAAAATAAAATTAAGTACATTGAAATTTAATTTTATTTTTTCACCTCACTGTATTATCTTTTTATTCCTATTACCTATTAGTAGACAAGTAAAGAAATGCAAGAGAACACTTCTGTCTCACTAGTTGATTCCCTTTGGAGAATACTGCTTACTGTGAACTAAGGTCGTAGCTCCCTTATACCTAATTCAGTAGGAAGCAGAATTGTTAACAGCGGTTTCTGTCGGTAGCTTTGAACCCCCCTCGCACCGCAGTAGCTTAGTTGGCGCTCGTTGTTAGCGTTGGTTCCATCGACCGAGAACGTGGTCTGACCTAGTGCCTATTTGGACCGTGGCATATTGCTAAGATGAAGGGCTATTGTAACCGGGTGGAATCTTGAAAGCAGCTAAACAACAAAGAGGGAAGGGCAAGAATGAGAGCAGTTTTGCAGTGGAGAGGTGATCAGCATCAGTAATAGTTGTACATATTCCCTCGCCGCTGCCATGCCCGTTGCTTGACTTCTCTATCTTTTATTCCTTTCTTTTACTACGAACATGCAGCACCTCGTGGTCCCTTGCGACCTTCGTACACCTACATAATCATTGAATTTATCGAAAAAATGTATTGGACCATTTTTGTTCAAAATTTAGTGATTACTAATATTGTATTCCACTATGTTTACGATAGACCTCATTGTTTTCGAAATATATGCAATAAACCATTAAAAATTACCCTTTTTACCATCCTCGCTCCGATCCCTCCCAAAACCGACGGTCAAACCGGTACAACTTTTTCCTGTATTGTATCAAGGTTGCCTAACAATTTGGGGCAGTCTAGAACTTTTTCTTTTGATGTTGAGCTTAACCCTATTTGTCATCTAATTTTACTGTACTAATTGTGCAATAGTTTATTTAAGATTTATTTAACGTTCTGCTACCATATACAACAGGTTTATAATCTTGGTTGCATAAGACAGTTTCTACCGCTACTCCTGAAGGGTCTGTTTTTAAAATATACGTATTCCCTTTGTTAACATTTGGATACTGCAGTATTGGCTTTTTCATTAGTTTACTTTTTAATAACTCAATTCTCAATTAATTTTTGATATCATTTTGTCCAATTAAATGTTGCATGTTTCCTTGCCAATTGGTTCAATGGGTTTCCAATATTTGTAAAAATTTTTATAAATGCTTTGTAGTAGTTAGCCATTGCTAAAAATCTTTTAACTGTTTTCGTATCTTTTGGCATATGACAATTTTTAATCGTTTCAACTTTTCCCTGTTTCTGATAAAACACTTTTTTCTAAAATAATGTGTCCTAAATATACAATTTCCTTTTGTAAAAGTTTACATTTATTTGGGTTAAGCTTTAGATTTGCCTTCGTTAGCCTGTCAAATACTTTAATTAAATTTCTATGCTAAATTACTTCCAAATACTATCAAATCGTCTAAATATACAAAATATGATTCATAATTTAATCCAGACATAGCCATAGTCATAGCTTTGGATAATGCACTAGGGCTTATTTTTAATCCCATTGGTAATATAGTCATCTGGAATTGTACTCTGCTAGACGAAAATACTGTACAAAGTCTACATTGTGTTTCAGGTGGTGCTTTATAGTAGCCTTGTGCTAGATCCAAGTGTGAAAAATACATTTCTCCTGAAAATTAATCTTAAATTTCTCCAATGTTGGGTCACAGAAATTTATAATCTTTGATTCTCTTATTCAACGTTACGAGTTTCGGTTTCCACATTTATCCGGTTTTTTCGGTACTATAAATAATAGTGCCGACCATTCACAGGTACCGGTTCAATTATTTTTTGTTTTAGCATTTCATCTATTTGCTTTTGAATTTCTTGCTTCTGTACCCGTGGAAATCGGAACGGTTTTATGTATGATGATGTGTTGCACCATCTTATAAAATTATCTTATGTTTAGATTTATATATGCGGGGTGCTGCAATTGTTTCGGTAATAGATATGAAAACACAATGAAAATACAGTAATTATAATCAATACACTTTTGGTTGCGTTCAAACCAGTTGTTGAAGTACGTTTTCTATTCCGAAGATGGTATAGCAGAAATCTGAGTTTTGAATGCTTCCACAGCGTCTTCAGGTGTTGAAAAACAGGTTCCACGCATTTTATTTTTGACAACCGGAAATAAAACGAAATCATTTGGACTTAAATCCGGATTGTATGGACAATAAATCATTAATTTAACCTTATGCCGCTTCAAATAATCGACAGTTTGTGATGCTGTGTGTGACGAATGCATTGTCATGGTGCAAGATGATCCGACGTTTTGTATTAGTTTTTCTGATTTCATTATTGACTTCCGGTAAGCAAATGCTTGTATACCAATCAGCATTGACCGTGGTATGATCCTCTTAAGCGACAGTAGCAACGTGACTAGTAACACTGAAAAATGTTGCGACCATGTTCTTTGAAACACTTCGTGAACGGACAACCTATGTTGGATTCAATTCATCTTTAAATACCCAAACGTGCGACTGTTGCTTTGTTTCTGGCTCATATGAATAAATCCAAGTTTTGTCACCTGTAATGATGTTATAAACCAAATTTGAAGCACTACGGTTAAATTTTTTCAGCATTTACTTGTTCCATTGAACACGGGTCATTTTTTGAGCCTCCGTCAAATTGTATGGAATCTATCGGGCATATAATTCTTTCAAACCAAAATGGTCATGCAAAATTGTTGATATTTGTTTCATGTCAATGCCAAGAGTCGATTCTATTTCACGTTAAGTCACATACCGATCATCTCAATCATTTCACGCACACCGTCAATGTCTTTTGAAAAAACATTAGTTTGCGGACGGCCTTCGCGAAATTCGTCACTGAGACTACTACGACCAAATTTGAATTCTGAAAATCAGCGATAAATTGTTGCTTTCGATGGTTCATCGTCACCAAAAGCCTAAACGAGACGATCCATACATTGCTGTAGAGCTATTTTTTTTTTAAAATCATAAAAAAGTCATTGCACAAAAATGTTCCAGATTGAATTCCATTTTTGTCGATTGTTGTTTATTTTACTATTAAATAAATTATTCAACGCTCAATGCTATATAATCTAAAAAATTTAAAATTTTACGATAGTGCCATCTATGATTCTCCAACAACGACTAAAGTACTCGATTCCCAAAACATATGCACCCTTGTGGAAATTCACGTTTTTGGGTCCCCTGAGTACGAAAATCAGTTTTTGGAAATTGGTCTATGTGTGCGTGTGTGTGTGTATGTGTGTGAACACGATAGCGCGAAAACCAAACATCTTAGAATAACAAAATTTTAAGTATGAGTTTCTATCTATTGTCGCAGTTGACCGCAATAATTTTACTAAAATCGGAAAACCGGAAGTGACACTTTACACTTGTCATTTTTTGATTTTTTGCGATTTTTTCAAAATCGGCTGTAACGTTTTATTTACACTTACTATATTTCTTAGAAATTTAATACCTTTTCATACAATCTAGGCGGTTTTTCATAAACTTTTCCGGAAGTCGAGTAACCAGCAGTACTTTCGCCGTTAAGTCTGATTAAAATAACTATGAAACTAAAAACCCTATCTAAATGATTATTTGTAGTTAAGATCATAATCACCTTGGTGTGCTAAATCGAGAATTTCGTTAAAATCGTATAACCGGAAGTACCACCTTATTACTGTCATTTTTGTATATTTTCCGAATTTTTCGTTTTTCGACATTTTCTCGAAATTGGTTTTAACGATTTTTTTAAAATGTATTGTATTTCTTAAACATTTGAGATCATTGCATATAATCTAGGCGGTTACTCAGAAGGTTTTCTGTAAACGAAGTAACCGGAAGTACTTTCACTGTTAACTCTGAATACAATAACTATGAAACTAAAAGTCCTAACTAAATGAAAATTTATATTTGGGGTCACAACCGCCCTTTTCTGAAAATTCAAAAATTTGGTTAAAATCGAATAACCGGAAGTACCATTTTATTTCTGCTATTTTTAAATGATTTTCGAAGTCTTCATTTTCACGGTTTTCCTGAAATCCATTCTAACAATTTTTTTAAACTTAGTATATTTCTTAGTTACTTAATTTAATTTTATATTAAGCAAGGAGTTTCTCTAATAAATGTTTGAAAATCGAGTAACCGGAAGTACTTGGGGTATTAGTTGTGAACAACGTTTCTCAAAAAGTAATCATTAGATGATAATCAAAAACTATATTTATGTTTTATATCTTCTGTACATGGAATGGCAAGAATTTAGTTAAACTTGAATGACCGGAAGTGCCACTTTATTCTTGTGATTTTTAAGTTTTTTGAGATTTTCTCGAAAACGTTTTTAACGTGTTTTTGAAACTTGTTGCGGTTCTTGTGTCCTTCATATCCTTTTACGTGAACTTAGAGATTTTCCTAAAAAAATGCGTTGAAGCGAGTTATCAGAGAAAGTCGTTAGAGTTAAGCAGTGTTTTACGTGTCCAGTAACTTGGATGGGTAACGGTTACAATTATCGTTCCTAAAATATATGTAAATAATATTTTAATTATTTGTGAACATGTATGTAAGAGATAGTCGTGTATTGTCACAGATTTTTTTACTAATTGTTGCATTTTTATAATTGGGGTCCACGAAAACATTTTTCTTCATCATTGGTTGTTCCCTAGAAATCATATTTTCTTTCGCTTAATATTTCTTCCATTATGATTTATATACCAATTTCCATTTTCATATTTTGCTTTAGTATTTCTTGTGCATAATTGTTTATTATAAGAATTTGTAAGACTTAAAATGCTGATTTAAATTCTTATATTTGTTTCGTTTTGTTGATATAATCATACTTTTGTGGTATACATTTTCTACTCACTGTGTCAAGGTTGCTCCTATTTTATACGTCATGTGGAATGCACGTTCAGCATTGTCTGTAGTTGACATAAGTAATTCTTCCTCTTTCGCCGCATTAATTGTGTCATTAAGACTCATAAAATTTCTAGCTCGTATGACTGTTTACAGTTCCTTACACCTAAGACCTCTTGAAAACACGCTTATTACTAGTGATTCATTTTGTTTTTGAAAAACGCTAGCTTTTTCGTCGTCATTTCTAGCTTGTTGTAGTGTTAACTCCGTCATTAGTTTACATATCTCCTCAGCAAATTTCTCCATGGTTTGATTCCTTTGTTTCATACTATTCAGTTTAAGTAGAATTGTTGGTCCTGATATTTTAGGTAAAAATTTATTCTTAACATCGGTTATTAAGGAATCTACATTTTGATATTCTACCTTTAATTTTAACCTTTTTGATCGTTATACGCAGCTCTTTAAAACGTACTGGATTAATATTTGCTTACCTGTAATGTTTAATGCTGCTTCGTAAATTTCTATACCGTTAATTAGTTGTTATTCCAACTCAATGTCAGTCATGACCTTGCAGTTTTGAATTCGAAAAGTTTGTATTTGTTTTAACAGTACTATGATCTAAATTTAATTCTACACGTTCATTTAACAATATTTGTATTGTACTTAAATTATTTTTATACTTGTTTATACATCCCTTAATTATTTCTATATCACATTTTGTATATTTTTTACCATGGACTATGCTACTTACTTTTTGTAAAATTTCATAGAAGTTTTGCAGTTTCTCTAGCTTGTTTTCCTATGCTCAATGCTGTTTTCTTAAATTTACTAGAAAATTACCATTTTTATGATTTACTTTTTATGTTCTCTCTTCAATATTCATTTTTATTTCATCCTTAGTGACTTGTGACTTTTATGGACTTCTTTTCTGATCTTTTTCTCCATTTGATTTTTACAAAATTTCCATAGGCAATACTTATAACTACAACACATAAAATTTGATTAGCATACCTCCAATTTCCGTTAGGCTACAGTCAGCCGTTCGCTCATCTGTGTATTTTCGACGTGTGTTATTATAACTTGTTTCTCCTGTTTGGATGCCATATATTTTTGAGGGCAGCTTATTTTCATTTACCCTTAATAAATTCTTTACAGGCGAGGGGCGTTCTTTAATATCCTCTCCACTTTTCCAATTTTTCTGATTCCATTTGTTTTTAGAGGCAGGGTCGCCATGTAATAACTACGTTGGTTCTCAGATAATAATTGTAGTTAAAGTACTAGTATTGGGATCTTCTTTAAATTAATACGACCATTGGTATTGTGGGGTAGTTCTATTTATAATTAAGGTTAAACACTTACATGATTCACTTAACATTAGCTGAATTGGCACAAGTCAAGCTTCTAATAGTTTTACATAGGTAATAATTACTGGTTCGTTGAAGACTTCAAGGCTAGTGCAAGACTCGGTAGTTAGTTACTCCTTAAGGAAAACTGTATGCTCCCATTTTAAAACTGTTTGGTATGTATTATCTATAGTTGAACAAGCATTCAGCTTTGCAATTATTGTCCAAGTGTTTATTCAAGTGTTTTAAAATGATCACGCAATTTACGTAATGGTTATATTAATCTAGTTTTACTTAATCTTTTAAACATTCCTATGTTTCTTAATTATATAATCAAATTATAGCACATTGCTAAAATTCGTCCTCTAATTGACATAATTAATTGAAAAAATATTTAATTTAAACTATTATTTTCTCATAATCTCTCCATTATGAAGAAACGGTTCCTTATTTTGAACGTCACTCGTCAAAGATGTTTTTAAAAACCGATACACTTCAGTTATAGGTTACGGTGGTCAAAGATATTTATTCCAATGCATTCTACGTGGCGATGTAAGACAGAACAAACCTGATTTAGCTGTAGGTGTAGACGTTATAATAGATTTACTAAAAATAGTGGAAAATCTTAACAAATATAGAATACTTTTCGATTATTTTTTTACTTCGTATAATGTATTGTGCAAGTTAAGTCAAAAAGGATTATTTACTACTGGCACTGTAAGAGAACATCGAATCGGAAATTGTACTGTAGATGGTACAAAATCAATATCTAAACGAGATAAGAGATCTTTTGACTATACATTTGATTTGCATAATGAAATTTGTGAAGTCCGCTGAAATTAAAAACTCGGTGGTTACTCCGTTGTCTAATACAGGTACTGTTGAACCTGCTGGAGAGGTAAAAAGGTTCTCTAGAAAGGAGCGTATAGCAGTCAACATCGCCCAACCCAATATAATAAATGATTATAATAAATACATGGGTTGGGTAGATTTACATATAACGGAATTGGCAATTACCGTATTAGAAACAGGGGGTGTTTTTTATCAATGCTATTGATAGTATAATTGGTAACGCTTGGAAGATTATAATATTGCCAACGACAACAAAATCTCAGTTGGAATTCAAATCATATATTGCACGTGGCCTTATGGAGTCAATTGATGAAGAAGTTGAGATACCTGGTCAATCTTTTTCAAGAAGAAACAAAGGAAGATCATCAAAACAGTAACTGTTTCCGGAAAAATAAGAGATAATATTGCGCATAATATTACTCAATATCCTGAAAAAGCAGGAACACGCTGCAGAAGGTGTCATAGTCAACTAATTCATATGAGAAGTAAATGTAAAGTTTATTTACAGCTCGCTTGTTTCCGTTATTTCCATGCGTATATGCAACATTTTGTTTTGAGATTGTTTTGAGCAAATTTTTCCCTGTGAATATTGCTCAACTTGATTGTATTTATTAAATTAAATATAAAAGAATTCCAAAAATTTGTTTTTCTATAGCTTTTCTATAGCAGCTTTTACTTTCCCATACCTACACAGTAAAAGATTTGGTGCCGGTAAATAGAGTGTTTCGAGTGGTAAAAATTATGAGAGTAGGTTTTCACACTGTAAATAATAAAATTTACTCAACTTGTACACTCAAGTGGACTTCTAGAGCGGATAAAAGTTCATTGGGTGGTAATACATTCCATATAATGCAAAATATATTTCACTACAATTTAAAATGATTTTCTGAGCGTAGAAAACATTAAACAAATAATTTCTACAACGCCTCGTGTAAATTGATGTTTATTTATATCGGTGAATGTAAATCCTCAAACTTGATTGCGTGATGTTCATTTAATTTTACGTAGTTTGTGAGTGTCGTCGGTTGCAGACAATCAATGTTTGCTAGAACAAATATGATAATTTTTAAATTATGGATAAAAATCAAGTAAAATACTACAAAAATAAAAAATGTTTTGTAGTACATTATTTTTGCAATAAAGTTGCACTTGCTTTTCGCTAAATAATTTTTTTTAAATGTTTTCAGGTGTTTTAGTGCTTTTGTTTCAGTTTCAGTTAGCAGCTAGGTATTTATAAAAATAAAAATCACTTAGCTACGAGTCATACTTTATCGGAAATCTTCTATGACAAGCAATTATAGAAATGTGTTCGTTTATATGGAAAAATCTCGCAAATACAATATAATAATAATATAATACAGGTAAGGCGAAGTATGAAGGCATGGAATTTACAAAACGAAACCAAATTGATAAATTAAATGACATGAGGCATATTTTTTTACTGCCTCCCGAATTCTAAAAATCCGTCAATTTGGTTTATTTTGAGAATTCGAAACCTTATATTTTACCTATCCTGTGTTATGAATATTTCCATTAAATTTTCATTCTCGAGATTTGGTATATTTGCTCTTTAGAATCTAAAATACCACTGGAAATATTCCAATTTTTACACAACTTGAAATATATTTTGCACTCCAAATATGTAAATTACACTCTCGTTAGCCGATTAGAATAACACTCGGTTGAGTTTTAATTAAATAATCATACTAATGAAATTTGCCCTCGCATTTGGAAGTTTTTTTTACACTGATTTTTTTGGACCTATATATACCACCTGGAGTGTAAATTGAATGTGAAAGTTTACACTCAATTTTTTACTGTATATAATGAGTGTCAAAAGTGAGTGTACACTAAGATTTGATAAGTTTAATAAAAGAATATAAAGTTATTAAAAACACAAAGTTAAATATTTATTTATGGTAAACAGGAACATATTGGTTTTATGAAACAAAAAAAAAATTTTAAAAATTCAAAAACTAAAACTTTTACAATAGTAAAACTGAAATAATTGCTAAAATTTTGTCAAAAGTAAGTGTACATACAAAAAAAATAATGTGAATCTTACAAATTAGTATTTTGTTTGACCTTCTCTAGCTTTACATACTGCTTTTGTTTGCGAGACACTGATTGAACTAATTTTCTAGTAATGATATTTCCTTCTTACGAATTTGTCTATCTAAACGTTCGATAGGGTTTCTATCTGAGGACTGAGGAGGTTGATCTAGCTTCTTTGGTGTTCTGTACAGCAATCATTCCTTAACTAAATGAGAGGCATATTTCGGATCATTATCTTGTTGGAAAATCTACGGTCTTGCTAAGTGCTTAAAGCACTTGGCTCTAAATTGTTTTGTAGATTTCTTAAATAGACGTGTTTATTAACTGTATTGCCTATAAAAACAAGATTTCCCACACCCGACGCTACTATGCATCCCCAGACCATTACAGGCTCTCTTTTAAGTTTAACTGTATGTGAGATGTTTTTAACTGAAAACTCCCAATTTTTCCTTCGCCAAATTTTAGTATTTCTTAACTTGCCAAAAATTTCGAATTTACCTTCTTTAAAAAACACTACATGTTCCCTGAAAGAAAAATCATAATTTTTATATTTCGTTACAGATTTGTGGCGTTAAATTTATTACTCCCAGATATGTGTGGTTTCTTTCGAGGACTTCTACCATGAATACCATGTTCATAGACTTCTTCTTACGGTACTTGCGCTCACCAAGTTTCTTGTTGATATTGAAATGTTTTCGGCTATTTTGACTGTATTGGACAATTTTTTTCTTTTCATACACATTTAGTCATCTAGGCCGACCCGATTGTTCATGTCTTTTCTGTTGCTTAGTAATTTTATATTTATCAATAACTTTTTTAACCACATTAAGAGATCTTTTAACATTTTGGGCATTTCCCTTAAGGATTTACCTTCTTTTCGCAACTCAGGTATAAATTTCCTAACTTCCATAAATATTTCGTTCTTATTGTATATGTACCGATTAAAGTAACTTCAACACGATATTAATATACAGAGTTAATTATTTTACACCACAAGTATATGTGAATTGAATAAAACTACTTAAATTACTTGGATATCAGAGTGACTCCTCAAACATATTCGTAAATAATTTTATTTCTGAAATGTGTACACCTACTTTTGACACATAATTTTGGTAGTTATGTCATTTGTTTTATTGCTAAAGGTTTAGTTTTCAAAGTTCTTTAATTTTCTTTTTCGCATTATAAAGCCCATCTATTCCACAAAGTGATTTTTTAATCCTGTTACCCAATTTATAATGTAATTTAAGAAAGGGAAATTTAGGCATATTAAAAAAATCTATGTTACTTATAAAAGAGATTTAATAAAAAGGTATTATTGTTTACAGTTGCAATACAGTTGTTAAAGAATTTGTTCAAAATACCCACCTCTTGCGGTTATACACCCTCTTACTCTTTTCAGCATGTTAGAAGAAACCTTTTTAAGAGTTGCACTGGAAACATTTGTGATTAAGTCTCTAACATTGACTTTAAGTTCATCAATAGTGTGAGGATTGTTTTTGAAGGCACTGGACTTAATGTAACCCCACAAAAAACAGTCAAGCGAGATGGTCGACCACTACGTTGTCTGTCGCAAACACTACCTGTCTCTCGAAATCGTTTTGCTAACCTAGAAATTGACATTTTTTCTGGCGGAG
>JAHWXV010292227.1:0-24559 GCA_024586415.1 Phrixothrix hirtus | reverse complement strand
ATATATATATATATATATATATATATATATATATATATATATATATATATATATATATATGTATATATATATATTTAACATATATTCTTTTTTTAATGAAACAAATCAAATCATTCCGGACGAGTGTAAGATAAAGTTTCAGTTTAACTTTGATTTAATTACCTTAATTAGCTTGCTTCTCAATGCGATTGAACCTAAAGATAGTTACGTAAACGGTAGCTTAATTATTTACCGAAAGGCTTCCTTAGACACAATCAACGTTCTTTAAATTATACGAGGGTTTCTCCCTTAATGTTTAGCCTATCTAGGAAGACATGACTCTAGGGCATAACTGTTATTATAGCAAATGAGCATCATCTTTTGCGAGTTTAGCGCAAGTAACAGTAAAAGAAAATGTTAATGCGAAAATATACGTTTTTAAAGTAAATAACTTGTAAAAAAATCACGAAATTCGATAACGAGTAATTCCGAGCAATAATTTACTACAATTTCAAGTGTAGATTAATCAGGCAAAAGTATTTTGATTAGATGAAAGAAGTGTTTGGTATTGCGTCATGTTCATTACTACCGTAAAACGCCAGTACAACGAATTTCCTTTTGGTCGTGAATTTCTGAAGGTCGTCCAAAAATTGCTGTTACTAAAGAAAACATCAGGATTTTGCAAGGTATGATACAGGTACAATGTCCTATTACTATTCCGATGATTCAAGAAACCCTGGCCATGTGTGTGAAAGCGATCAATTCTATCTTGCATAATCATTTACATATACGTAAGGTTTGTGCTCATTAGATATCATAAAAGTTATTAGACGTTCAAAAGGCAGATCGTATTAACTGGAGCAAAGCCATACTCAGAAGCTTTTTTCAAGCAACAATTAACTGTTTGCGTGTTCCAAAATGAGGCGGAATAACAAAATGGTTGCCACCTTTTTTGGAATTAATGGACACGCTACGATTGTAGCACTAGACAATCGACATACTGTTAATTCCGAATTGTATACTATTGTTTGTTTGCCCAAAGTCCTTCAAACAATCCGTGAAAGGCGATCGAGAGGAAAGCTTACCTTCCATCATGATAATGCACGTGGACATATTGCCGCTAGACAACAGCATATTTAAGCGAGAAAAAGTCGAATTGATAAGTCATCCGGCATATAGCCTCGACCTAGTATCCAACGATTTCTATTTATTCCCACAAGTTCAGCCGATGAAGCTGCCGTTGCTTTTAAAAACGAGGTAAATAACATACCTTCAGAGATGTGGAAAAAATGTTTTGAAAACTGGTTCTTACGTATGCAAAGCTGCATTAACTCCAATGCGGAATATTTTACGAAGTTATAATAAATTTTTCATAAACCAAAAATGTGTTTTGCCCTATAAGGCAACTCTTGTATTAGAAATAAGTTAACTTCAAAGTCAAATTTATTCCTGTTAAAGTCAAAAAAAAGTCAATCAATGCCTGCAATATTAATGCGAACAGTTTGTAATTGTTATTTACACGTGTACTTATAGTAGCCGACATTTAAAACGTAGCTACGCTTTCCTTAAGAATGATTTAGATTTTTAATGTTTATAAAGACTTTTTACAATTTTAATTATTTTATAGGTGTAATGTTTAGACAATTCAATTGTAATGCAGTATATAGTTCTGATCTGTATAAATTGCATTTATCTTAAACGAGTTCGTTTCAAAAAGTTGCCATATCTTAGAAATTCTTATCATACATTTGATTGACCTAATTCCGTCATGTTTATTGGTTTACACCAACTACGTTAGCGATGCGATTTATAGCTCATTTTAAATTATGATTTCTAATTAACAGTAATTTTACCATTATAACACAAAGAAATTCGAGTTATTTAATATCTTTATTTCTCAATTTTTTTATGCTGGTTGTGACTAAAGAAATATTTATTGTAATTTTGGTCGAAGCAATCGATCTTATAGTAGATTTGTTCTCAAAAAGCGTTCTAATTAATCTCTGGCATATTAAAAATGTTCTAAGGGAAATTTTAGAATATAAACGACTGTGATAATTATTTATTTCTTGTTTGATATTTGATTACCGACATAAACCGGAATAAAACTTTTGTTTTATATTATCTCAGGATTTTATTTGCTTTAGCATGAACACCATATCTTACGAATGATTCTCGAAAAGTTTGGTTCACGATCGTTCCTTCCGAATGTCATTTTAAGTGTAGATCTTATATTTAAACTAATTTAGACGGCCAAACAACGATCAAACCTTAATTGTATACTGGATATTCGACACATAGCGAGTGTTCGTTCACTAACGGCTTGAATTATAAACTAAGTCGTATTTTTTGACATTGGGTTTAGTTTTGCACCCCTCTCGCTATCTTCAATGTACCACGAACTCAATGTTGACGATAAAATAAACGAAAACTTTCCACTATGGTTGTAGTTAGTGAAACCATATGGCACCCTGAAATAATCTTTCTTTTCTTTTAGTAGAGTTTTTGCTGACTGCAACTACGTCAACCGTTACGACAATAAGTCAACTGAACAACTTTAATCAAGCTTTGTGCATGTCCTATTTTGGGCTACCATTTTTCCATGTTTGCAACTTGGTCAAAAAGCATGTAACAATTTCTTTACAAACTCTCTTTCAAATTTAAAATCTCGACACCAGTTTTTAATTATTTGATACGGAGGAGCAGACTCGCCGAATGCATTGGCCATTCACTTTTCATTTCTTTTGTAGAGACACCTTATAGTAATTCTCATTAAGTATTATCTGTTTTTCGAATAAACGCAAACACGAATACAGTTTAAAATTATTAGCTCTTGGACGAAATATGGCCAACACTTGAAACTTTAAGTGCAATAATGTTAATAAATGACAAGTCAGCAAAAATATAGTTAGGGGCAGTAATTCGCAAACCCTCCTAGTATGTGTTCCATCAATTATTAAAACATGATTTTTTTAAAATGTGCAAGCACTAAATAGTGTTTCTAAATTTCGTTTAAACATCTCGAATCATGGCATATGATTTTATTCTATTTTAGACTAAATATTGAAAGTTTAAGATATATTTTGGAATGCTTTCCAATACTGGTATGGTTTTCCCTACAATGAAGTTGCCAAGAATAATATTCTTGAGTGTAATAATATACTTGAATATCTTACTGAGTAGGTGTTCTAAAAACAGATATGAATGTTTCATTTATAACTTTGATGTACATTGATTGCCGCTATTCAACAGGTTAATATATTTTTAAAATTTTTACACGTTTATAAAAAAAGTAATTTATAAAATGTCCAAAAACGATCTGTATTTGAAGTTTCAACGGCCATTTTAGCTCAAATACTAGTAAACGTTCTTATGATCAGTACAAATTACGAATTGTAGAAATGCATTGCCCCGCTTTTCTTGCAACTTCTTTACTCTTAAATATGAAACAATTAAATTATTGGGCTGTCAACTTTTTATCAAAATTCATCCATTTTGATCTCCCTATGGATCATTTGAATAACTGGTATTTTAGATAACGTTGTACACAACCCTTCAAATTGGATTGTATCTAAACAATTAATATTATTTTCGATATTGTCTATAAAAGTTAGATCGCTAGTTCAGATAACTTCAGACTCAAATCTTAAATAATGGTTACACGATTTAATAAACACCCTGTATGTTGTATATCAATAAAACATAAATGACCCTACTTATCTTTTGGAATAAATAAGTTATTCAAAGGTTAGTTAATAAATTAGTATCACAATTGCGTCTGAGTAAGTAAAGCTGGAGTCGGTCGTTAGTTTTAATGCTATTAATTTAAGCTGCCCAATGAGCATCGTTATTATCCTAATTTTAATTTGCTATTGTTGAAAATCTTGGTTATATATAAGCTGATTTTAGCCTCTATCATTCCGCTTTCAGTCATGTCTCAAATTATGTTACATATTATCTTTGGACTCCGTCCAAGTCTTCTTATAAGAGCCACTATAAGAGAATTATAGAATATCTTGAAGAAAATTTATACTAATGAGTATGCCAAGTTTACGCCTATGAATGCAAGCCGTCTGCAAAATTTAAATTTGAAATATTTTAAGGTGCTAAACTCAGTAAAGGATATTTAAGAATATTTTTATTATATCTATACTTAACTATGCGCCTTTATTATTGCTAAAATGCAACTAAGAGCTTTTTGATTATCTTGGTTGCCAATGTAATAACAATGGTAATCACAGAAAATAAGAGTAGGATACATTTAAAACAAAATGGAGTCTTTATTTTAATTTTATGTATAACTATAATTTTTTAAAATTGCATATAACGGTGCAGTTTACATTACATTTCAATATAAGGTTAATTGGTATTGTAAAAAATATTAAATTTATTTCACAAATGTTCGGTTAAGTGTATTACAAGTGACAACGAATTTGCTTATTTGATATACAAATTCTCGGTTTATTTAAATGCATAGTGATAGTTTTTGAAAATATATGATGTGTGGTGAACGGATTTATTTATATAAAATGTACAGAACGTAAAGAAAATAAATGTGCGAAGATTTTTATTATAAGATTTTTAAAATTCAAAATACAACCGACGAAAGCTTTTATAAGTAAAACTTTAATCAATGATTTCATTTAGATCCACTTGACACCGAGAGAGCGTACCTAATTATATCATATCATACTTTTCAATGTATATTACATATCATATTCGGTTTTATGCTTCTCAGCACAAATTTGCAAGCCAAAGCTTCTTACCAATAGATTTTATAAGTATAATTGTACAAGAAATTAAATAAAAAAAATAAATAGCTTTTCAGCCTTTTAATGCGAATCGATATATTTCCTATCCATTCATTTTATTGATTTCACAGATATTCCAGTGCAGTGTAATGTAGTTACAATTAAAGTCTATACAGAGGAAGTTTCTCATTAATTAGTTAATAATACATTAAGTGTATTTAATTTATTTAAAGTTGTTAAACTACTCTTTAACAAAGTTAAACATTCAAAGTTTATTTTAAATTTGTTAATTTTTTAAGAACCGTGGTATATTTAATACAAGGGTGGCTAAAGGTTGATTAGTAATTCATTTTCCATGATATGCGTAGTTATGATACGAACCAAATTCGTGTACAATTAACATCTAGAAATGATCCCTCATTGGCTTTTGTTTTGACAAATTTCATTAGTGATAATCAATATAAGATGTCATGCAGGTCTTTCACGCCGGATATTGAACAGCGAATTATTGTTAAATTTTTGGTAAACAAAAACATAAGACATTTTGAGAAAACACACTGTCACGTTCCAGTGTATATGGATGGTGTAAAAAATTCTCTAAAAGGCGTTAAGATATTTCAAATATGCTACAAAATCACGGTCGGCTAACATCCGTCACTGAAGCGATTGTTGGTTGACTTGGAAGGTTTATTTTAGAAAACAGGAGATTGAGGGTACGAGATATTGCTTCTATGATGGGTATAAGTATAGAAAATGTTAACACAATTATCCTCGACTATTTAAAATTTCTCAAAGTTTGCACTAAGTGGGGATAGAAAATGTTAACGTTTTATTAAAAAGGCCGTTGTGTTTTGAGGTGGAAGATAGTAATTTTCTCAACTAGATAGTGACTTGAGACGAAAGGTAGGTGCATTATTTTACACTAGAATCAAAAATCTCCAGCAAAGAATGGCGTCATAAGAATTCATCGTTATCCAAACAGTTCAAAAGGGTTCCATCAGCCGATAAAGTTATGGCCTTGGTATTTTGGGGCCTGCACGACTTTATTTTTCTAGATTTTTTGCCACCGGGACAAGCTACCTGGGGAGTCCGATATTAAAGGTACAGGTGGCTGTGGAATATACAGTGCATGTGCAATATTGACGCATAACCTAACATTGTCATTTGTGTACTTGAATAGTGCGTAGTATGGTTTTGTTCAAACGTCAATTTATTATTTTAAAGGAAGTAAACATGGTGTGTGCAATCGTGGAATATTCCAAGGTTGAAGTGCGTGCAGTTATTAGATTTTTGCAGGCCAAAGGGGTTAAATCTAGCGAAATTCATCGCAGAATAGAGGGTGTTTATGATCAAAACGTTTTAAGCCGAAAGGAAGTCTCCGTTTGGCGCAAAAAAATTCAAAGTGGGCGGACAGAACTAAACGATGATCCGGAAAACAAAAGGGGCAGATCCAAGACGTCACACGTGGATGAAAACTGCACAGTTGTCGAAAGTTTGATCATTGAAGATCGTCAAAATTCATGAAATTGCTGAAATGACTGGTGTACCTAAAAATTGCGTCCATGAAATCATAAGTGCCTTAAACTTCCGTAAAGTGTCGACCCGCTGGGCACCGAAAATGCTCTCCAACGACCAAAAAAACAAACGAATGAATGCTTCACTTCAACATCTCACTCGATATCAGCAGTAAGCATCATTATAGGAGATGAATTCTGGGTTTATGAATTCACTGGAGAGACAAAAAAACAATTTATGATGTGGAAACATCCCAGCTCCCCCAGTTCACAAAAACTTCAAAACTTTACCATCTATTCGAAAAACCATGGCCATAGTATTCTGGGATAGTGCAGGGCTACTTTTGTGTGAATTCCTTTAACCGCGCACTACCATTAACAATGGCAGATATTGTAAAACCTTCAGAAATTGCGAGAGGCCGTTAAAAGAAAACCGCCGGGACAATTAAGTGAAGGGGTCAAACTTTTGCACGATGGTTCGATACCCACACGTCGAATCAAACACAACTGTGGTTGTTACAACGGAATTGGGAAGTCTTGCAACATCCTCTGTATAGTCCGGATTTGGCACCATCAGATTTTCCTTTATTCGGCCCTTTAAAGAAATTTTTAGCGGGGAAATGTCTTACAGATCAAGACGAATTGCAAACTACGGTTGTAGACTATTTCAATCAATTGGACAAACAGTGTTACCGCGAAGGGATGTTTAAACTGGTATCGCGCTGGGATAAATGTCTTAATGTTTACGGTGAATATGTTGCAAAATAGTTAAAATTATGCAGTTTTTTGTTATACTATTAAATATTTTCTGCAGATAAAAGTGCTCGGGAAATTTACCCTTGTACCTTTAATATCGAACTCCCCTCGTATAAACAATTAACATTACAGAAATTTATTTAAAAACAAAGTACGTGGTATGATCAAAAAGAAACGATCGTATTTGAATTGCGCGCATTGTAGTGTATCAATTTGGTTAAATGTTTTTTTTTCAGATTAGTAGTACTGTCAGTAAAATATGCACCAAGCTTCAGATCTGTACAATCTTCAGTTTTTTTTTGGTGAACTGTGAACTAAGACCCTCATGAGAGCAACGAATTTGTTTAAAAATTTCTGTTAAAAACAAAATTAAGTGCAGCGAAACATTCAAAATATTACAAAGAGCCTTTGGTGGCGACACTCTTATGAATGGTATAAATGATTTAATGAAGGTCGTGCAGACGTTAACGATGATGCTAAGACTGAACGTCCTACCACCTCATGCAATGCTTGCTAATTAAAGAATTACCATTAGAGAGGTTACTGCGAAACTAGGAATATTGTACGGCTCATGCAAAGTAATTTTCACTAACGTTTTGGGTATGAAACGAGTAGCAGCTAAATTTATTCTGAAATTTTTGAATTTTCAACAAAAGCAGCATCGTGTAGAATTCGCCGAACAAATGCTTGCTGACGTCGCTAATGACGTAGAATTATTCCAACGCGCTATAACTGGTGACGCAACATGGGTGTATGGCTATGGCATCGAAACACAAGCTCAATCTTCGCAATGGAAGAGCCGAGACTAAAAAAGCGCGTCAAGTGAGGTCAAACGTGAAGGCTCTTCTTGTCGTTTTCTTTAACTACAATGGAGTTGTGCACTTTGAATTTTTACCAATAGGCAGCACAGTTAAAAAAGAGTATTATCTACAAGTTATGCGTAGTTTACGTAAGTTTATCCGAAGAAAATGACACGAATTATGGAAAGAAAGCTCATCTATTTTACACCATGATAATGCACCGGCATACACAGCATTTTATCACGCACTTCTTGGCGAAACACAAGACCACTGTGATGTCGCAACCTCCCTATTCTTCAGACATGCCCCTTGTGACTTTTTCCTATTTCCTGAACTCAAGAGGATCCTTAAAAGGTAACGCTTTTCAACGATAGAAGAAATAAAGGAAAATCTCTGGCACAGCTGAAATCAATATCTAAAGAGGCGTTTCAACAGTACTTTGCAAACTGCAAGTAACTACTTTGAAGGTAACAGTATAGAAATTGATAAATAAATTAATATCTTTTGAAAAACATTACAATTCTCATTTTTTGCTGATCACACCTCGTATGTGAAGGTATTCGTAAGAACATGCCTGTAAAACTCTCCAAGGAAGTTATATTGTTACAAGGCAACGCAAACCCGCATACGGCTAATTTAACTACCACAATATTCAGCATAGTGGGTTGGGAAGATCACTGCACATCCACAATACAGTCTTGATTTGGCCCTGAGTTATTTCCATTTATTTGAACCCTTGAAGCAATTCCTCGGTGAACGCAAATTCTCAAATGCTCGTCAGAATAAATAGACCATATAGAAGCTTTGCCATCACCTTGGAAAAAATGTATTTCTGCTGAAAAACAATAAAATTTTTGTTGAACTTTAATAAACCTTTTTTCTTAAGAAAAAGAAATTCCAGTCAACCTTGAACCATCATCGTATAAATTAAAAATATTAAATCAATTTTTGAAGTGTACTTTATTTAAATTAATTACTGAAAACATAATTTAAACAAAATCATATATCTACGTTTACTACAAGACTAAATGACGTAAGACATTCAAAATCGTTTTATCAGAACTTTTATCCACAAAATTATGCTGAAATTTACAAATTTATATTCGTAGGATACGTTTTATAGCTGTCTGACTAATTCCAATAGTTACTAAATTGCCGTCATTACAGATATAATCATAAACAAGGTACCGCAAAATGAATTAATTTATGTTAAAATGTTTTTCAAAGTTTTTACAGAAATTTTAACCATATATTCTTTACGCCACATACATTCATAAAAAAGTAATAAAAAAAATTAAACGGCTGTAATTTGGGCACAATCGATTTTATAAAATTCTTGTAAGACATTTTTAGAACTTCTGATATGCAATGTTTGTAGTCAGAAGTTTTATCCCAATGTATGACAAAATCACGTACGTTTATTCCAATGTTACGTATGTTGCAAGTCACTGTATTGATAAAGGGTTAGTGTAATTGAAATTGATATGAAAACTCCATTCTGATAATTAAATTAGATTTCGTTACGTACTTCTTCAAATAATTTTTTATCCAGTTTTCAGTGTTTTTTTGAAGTGAACTTTATCAAAAAACGGCAAAAACTTGGTTATTAAGAACACTTACGAGAGAAAATTCGACACATTTTATACAATGAATTTACTTTTTTTTCATTATTTCTGAACGAAGTCTTATTGAAAAAGTAAAAATACACATACCTTTGGAATACTGTTTTGTATGTCTTGTGTAAAGTTTGAGAAAAATTGAATAATAAATTATAAGGTTTTCAACTTTGTGTACATAATTTTTCTTAAACGTTAACAAAATGTACAAAAAAAGTATCCCAAAGGGATTTGTCTTTTTATCTTTTCCAATTAGCTTTATATTTCCGAAACATTAAAAGGTAAAGTAAATGTGTAAAAAGAGTGCATTTTGTGTGCACATTTGTAAATTATTGAATAGTTTGTGTTATAATTAGTGTACGTGTACTTTTCGGCATTTTGAAGATTTACTTTAAATAAGAAGTAAGACTCTAGCACTTTTCTAAAGAATTCGAGTATTTATAATTTCTAAAAGGAATTACATATATATCTGAACGCATTTACTATTTACAACATGTTAACATGTGTTTTTTATGACAATACGAAATCATAATTAAATTTGTAATATTTATGAGTAATTTATGCATAATTTTGGTATAAGTAAGAAGATTCTGTTTAAAGTCAAATTATCTTTTATGCTTTCAGCACAACTTTTAAATTTAGTTTTAAAGATGATGTATTTACATATAAAAATAGGTCATAAAATATGGATTAAAAACCTTACCTATATGATACATTTTTTAATTTGTTATGTCGGAATTATATCAGTATATTTACTTCAACATCTGTAACGGATTCTATAACAATGTTAGTGGTACACAAAGTGTTATCCTATGCATCGATTTTCAAAAAAGGGCTTAATGGAATTTAATAATCTGAAAAATGTGTCGCTTTTAATAGGGAGAGTACTACTCTATTTTTTCCAATTATTTCAAAACAACCCTGTATAAATGAGCATTTTAAGAATCAAGTGTACTTTTTATTTCACTATGCCGCAAAAATATATACATGGCCCTAGAGAAGGTATATAAAAAAATTGAAAATTATAAAATAGTAAAAGCACTTCAAGATATTGAAAGTCGTATGTCTTACAGACAGGCTGCAAAGATTCTTAACTTCCACTACTCCGTATTATATAAACAAAAAAATGTCATAATTAAAAAACAAGGTGAACAAACACTTCTAACTTACGATGATAAAATGCATTGGTTAGCTTTTTAAAAAGTGCTCAAAGTAGGACTATCCTTCAGATCATTACTATTTAAGGAAAGTTGTTAAAAATTATTTAGATTTTAAGGGAAAAACTGTAATCATTTTTAAAAATAATATGCCAAGCAGAAAATTCGCATTTTACTTTATTTCCCGGCATAAAGACCGTTTAAGAGTGTATGTATCAAAATATAAAACGTACAAAAACAGCGGTTTCCTGTACTATTACTAATAACTATTTTGATAATATAGAAAAAGATTTCGAGAATGTACCGGCTTCGCATATTACTAATTTCAATGAGACTAGTGTAAGTAACGATATTGGACGAAGAAAGATAATTACTAAAAGAGGTTATAGCTATCCAGAAGGGAATATAAATTAAGCTAAAAGTACAATTTCAATAATTTTTGCTGCATCGGCAGATAGGAAGCTGCTATCTTGTTATGTTGTGTACAAAGGACAGAATGTATGTTAATCCTGGACAATATGTGGATAATGAGGGAAACGATACAATAGTGATCAGGGATTGGTTTGAAGTATTGTCTTTTAAAGATTTGGTGCTGAAAATAGGAATGCCATTTTTCAAGAACTTAGGTGGAAAAAATTACTCATTGGGGATAACCTATCATCTCATTTTTTTACAATACAACTAAACTTTGTGCTCCTCACAACATTTCTTTCTGTTTTCTTTTTCCTAACTCCACCCATATGACTCGGCCACCGGATGTTGAATTTTTCCGCCCATTAAAGACGACATGGAGGAAGGTGTTTTTAAATTGGAAGACAAGATGGTTATAAGACAGGACTACTTACTAAAGATAAATTTCTACTCTTGTGAAATCTTTTCTTGGAAGAAATAAATGTTCACGCAAAGTAGAGTATTCGATCAGGTTTGCTAAAATGTGGTATTTATCCCCGTGATAGGCAAGAAGTATTGAAAGATTTCCTATTGATAATGAAGAATTAAACTTTGCTGTAAAAGTAGTTCTAACATATTTAAAAACCTTAAAATATAGCGATTGCCCTTTCCAGTCAAAAATACCACAAACCGAAGAAAACTTATTGTTTCCCCAGAATAAAAGCATTACGGCAGACATTTCGTCTACAACTAGCGAACACGATGAACACATGATTTTCATGATACATAATGACAATTCCAGTGTTCATTTCGAACAAGAGTTAGAAGATAAGTTAATTGATAGCATTGGCTGATAAAACGAGCAATAAATAGGCAGAGTTATGCTTTTCTCATTAGTTTTGAAAATTTAATGGCTAACTGTGGATTTTTGTGAAGTATAACATTACAAATTGAAACAAATTAGAATACTTTATGAGAAAAATAATCTATTGTGGAGAAAAAGATAAAATTGAAGAATCATTTCTTTGAACAAAACCCCTAAAGAAGAATTAAGATAAAACAGACTTTTTTACTGAGGTTCTTCATACTTGTGTCATTAATTATAGACAAATATGGGTTAGGTACATCCACAACAAGAAAATAAAAATATAAAAGAAAACATTAATCTTTGATATTAATATGGCATTTCATTAAAATATGCATTAAATTTTCGTTTCTTTTTTTTACAGAAATAATGTTGCTTTTTACAATTATTAAATATAAATTCGTTTCCTGTTATTTATATTAAGAAATTATGCATTGTTTTTGTAATTTTATATGTTTAGACTGAGTATTTAAAAACGTTTAAATATGTTAGGGGCATATAGTACGACCTAAAACAAGTAAAAAAAGTGAACATGGGTCTGCAAATCAACCGTTTTCGAAATCAGAGCGATCGTTGTTTTTAAAATTTAAATAAAACCACAATTTTCATTATCAGTATAATACTATGCACACACTTGCTGTTAAGGAGCACCTGAACCAAAAGTTTCATAGGAAATGGATAGGGCAAGGAGTTCCCATTTCATGGCCTGTTAGGTTTCTTGACCTAACTCCCTTAGGCTTTTGTATTTGGAGTTACTTGGAAAGTTTACTGTACGTAACATCTGTAAATATTCTTGTCGTGTTACAACAACGAATTGGACAACGTCGTCAAGCAGTTCGAGCACAACCGAGCTTTTTAGAAATGGCGCGGAATTCTTGAAAAGATGTAGATTCTGTGTTGAAATGGAAGGAGGACATATCGAATATCTTCTGTGATGATCATGATCTGTTGCGCTAAATGCTACAAAAAAAAATACAAAAACGAAAATTGCTCATATCTCGTAAACGGTTGATTTGCAGACCAATGTCCATTAAGACTTTTTCACATGTTTTAGGTTGTAATATATGCCGCTTAAATATTTAAACACCCTGTATATTTGATATTGATAAATATATAAGTACAGCCTGGACATTTTTATTTAACCAGAACATTTAACTAGAGATGTTGCTCCAGTTTAGATACTTCGATAATTAATAGCAATAAAAAGGGTTTAGAGATATATGTTTCATGCACTAGACTTATAAGAGGAATAGAAACAATCAATAAAAAAATAAATATGTATAATTAAATTTATCGGACACTTCAAAAAATTAACATTTGGAATGTTTTCTATGAAGAACAACCATACTTTTTTCATTTAAAGAGTTTTATAATTATTCCTACGTCAAAGATCAAAATGTGTTTCTATTCACCGCATTTTACCGTTTACTAACCTACCATAATCAAGTTGTTTGATGTATCTACAGTCAATGACGCACATTTATTGCAGTAGAACATTTTTTGTCTTCCTCGTATTGCCAATGTCAATGTTTGCAGCAATAACTTTAAACACTAACTAATAATCATTTAAAAACAACACAATTGTAGGAAACATAAATTTAAAATAAATTTGTATTACCGCGTGTGTAAAACTTCCCCACAAGGCGCATAGACTAGGACGCTGACGAGTTTCGAGGTAAACAAGAATGCGCAGGTTTGTATTAGGCGACGCCTATTAAAATTAAAACTGATACGGGTGAATAATCTGCGAGCCGACTTGCATTGAAACTTAATTTCAAAATCATCTGCTCAATTGTTTTGAAGAAGATGTTAAAATCAGAAAATTTTAAAATCCTGGTATTTAATTTTCATTCGCCCTTAAATAAAATTATTAAGGCATTAAAAGGCTAAATTTACAAATTTAAAAAATTAAAATCGTACAGTTATTATTAACAATATTAGGGAGTGGTGGAATGTCATTCAAGTATAAATAAGACATTTAAATTCAATGATGCAGTTGAGAATATTCCTTCGAGAATCTTTGATTTATCCGAAGTAAATTGTTGGAATAAAGAAAAGCATTGCAGAATTTCTAGACAAGTTTTAGTTTCATTTCTAAGAAATATTTAAGTATCTAAAATTTATTTTAGAAAATTCAATTTAACTGTGTTATATTAGTATTTTAATTTAGTTTATCAGTTTGTAATTGCTTAATGTTTATATGAACACGATATTGATCGGTTTACAAAGTACCTCCTTATTAGGTCTAAGTATAAAGTTTCTACATTCCAGGTATGCGACATGCTATTAGACGAACAGAATCAATAACTGATTCAATTATAGGTAAAATCTTGTTCGTCTGAAAACTGAGGGTAGCTTTGTAGTTGAGGTTCTGAAATTATTAAATCACTGTGGAAAATCTAGACCTTAAGTACACCAGTAATACACATATAAACTGATTATGTGTAGAGACAGCGCGTAAAGGCATTAAAATAGTAAGAAGCGAATAAAGATCGTTTCATAAAAGAAGTATATACGGATGTCATACTTACTTGTTGTTTTGTTAAATTATTCTTCTAATTATTGAAAAATTAAAGCAACGCATTTCTAATAAATGTAAATCGCAAAATTTTCTTTGTTTTGTCACTTATAATTGGAAACAAAATTAAAAATGTGAGAAGCAAGAATGACGTTACTGTATACTTCTTACGTGAAACGATCTTTAATTGAATTCAAATCTTGAAAGCTATTCGCATAGTAGCTAATTGCGTTAAATTAGAAACGTTCTTTAATAGCAGATATAGTAGATGCACATACTTTATTTCTACTTCAATTACTGGTTACAGAACTTCCTAGAAAAATGAATTAGCTTTTTATTGTTACAAATTGAACTTTTTGCAAGGAAGGATGTAAGATGGCAAATTTTTATTTGAAATACATTAATATTTCTATACCGTTAGTTATAATTTTAGAGTATGAATCTAAGGATTTATATTGTAAGGGCACTAAAAATAATTTGTGGATAAATAACTTTTATTCATTAATAACTATAATAAAATGTAGAATTCAAGAATCGTTTGGTGGCTAAATAATGGCGTGAATAAGCTCAATCGGTTGTGTTTGTTAAATTAAATCTAGCAATTTAATGTCAATTTGTTTACTTGGAGTGTAATTTAAGCTTATTCAACATACAACATAGCCGCAGAAAAAATTAAATACAATTAATTAAATTAAAATTTTATTTGCATCCATATTATTTAATGCTACGCAAGATGTTAATTGTTGGTGTAATAATAAAAACTGTATGACATGAAAATAGATTATATTCCCTCCTAATTTCGTACTGGATTAATTTTTATGCCAAATTAAAATTATACATTACGTGGCCAAAATTAGCCAACTCGGTTTCCATTCCTTGACATTAGTGCCGAATGCAGATTATATCCCATGTTACATGTTTGTAATGAAAATTTTAGAAACAATTAACAGTGAGCGTACAAAATGTAAAATTATATAAGAGTTGGAAATGTAATACAGGGCTGATTTAAGCAGAAGACGTAATACCGATTCGAGGGAACCGAAATCAATATATTTGACTATCAATTTCAAAAAGAGTTAACAAAAGTGAGTGAAATGTTTGAAATAACATTGTAGCACCAGCACAGGTATCATAAAATAACATTTGAATTAAAATTAGATATCTGCACATTTTAATCGTATTATATACTACGTATACATCCGTAGATATCAGTTGAATAAATAAGTTTCTACATGTATTAATTTATTATGAATGGAACCTACCGCTAACAAAATTTAATAGTTTAATTGGCTACACAAATTTTAGTTTCTGGTACCTAGATCTTATTTCTATATAGTTTCATTTTATTCATAAAAAGATTATTGTATCTTTGAGTTCTAGTTTGATTATAATTAACAGCAATTAGTTTCAATCGTATACCGTAAAACTGTTCTGCAAATAACAATAAATAAAAATTGGATGATGCAATATCTGGCGGAGAGAAAGATCCTAACTCAGTTCGCTGCACTTCCTTTATAACAGTGCCTTTGAAATTAGTTAAAAGGTGGACAGTTTTTTTGAACGGTTATGTTTAATTAATAAACTTGTTATTAATTATTTCTATCGGAATTAATTTTTCACTTATATTGTCCTTTTTCTAAATAAATGAAGCATTTTCAAATACTCAAAAGGAGAAATGCTGCGAGCATTTTTACTTAAGTAATAAATATCATCAGCTTAGAGAATAAAAATCTGGCGTGAAATAACACGCGACTTTCTCTTACGTATATAGATATGCAAATGTGCAAATGTCCACAAATAATTAAAATATTATTTACGTTTATTTTAGAAATGATAATTGTATCGGTCACCCATCTAAGTTACTGGATTAGCAAAACCCTGCTTAACTCGAGAGATTTTCTCTGATAACTCGCTTCAACGTATTTTTTTAGGAAAACCGCTATACTTACGTAAAAGCACATGAAATACATAAGAATCGTAGCAAGCTTTAAAAATATTATTATAACCGTTTTCGAGAAAATCGCAAGAATAAAGTGGCACTTTCGCTTATAAGATTTTAATTAAATTTTTGCCGTCATACGTCAGGAAGGTAGAAAGTTGAATATAAAATTTCATTTTTCTACGATGTTTAGTTTTTGGAATACGTTGTTCACAGATAATACTTCAGGTATTTCCGGTTACTCGATTTTCAAAATTTTTTTAGAGAAACTGCTTGGTTCATACGAGTATAAAACGGAATTAAGCAGCTAATCTATATACTAAGTTTAAAAAAATCGTTAAAGCCGATTTCAAAAAATTGCGAAACACGAAAAATATCTAAAAATGACAGAAATAAAGTGGTACTTCCGGTTATTAGATTTTAAGTAAATTCTTGATTTTGCACACAGATGTGGTTACGACCTCAAATATAAATTTTTATTTAGCTAGGACTTTTAGTTTCATCGTTATTTTATTCAGAGGGAATGGAAAAAGTACTTCTGGTTACTGGATTTACCGAAAATTTTCTGATTATATAAAAGGGTAGTAAATGTTAAATAGTAAATCTTTAGAGCCGATTTCAAGAAAATGTCGAACAACCAAAAATGGCAAGAGGAAGGTGCCGCTCCGATTATCTGATTTTAGTGAAATTATTGAGGTCATGTGCCCGAATGGATACAAACTTAAATATAAAATTTTGTTTATTTAAGATTTTTCGTTTTTAAGACGTTGTGTTCACAGACACACCGACATACACAAGCACACATAGACCAATTTCCAAAAACACGATTCTCGTACTCAATGGATTCTAAAACGTGTATTTCCACTAAAATTTTGTATCGAAAAATTTTGGGCGAAAACTATTTTCTCTTTTACTTATATTTCATATAGGGTAAGAGAAAGTAAAAAAGGTAGGGGAATCAATAGTGATGTTAAAGATAAACAAAATACAAAAGAGTAAACGCTGATTTAAAACAAAACAAGACTAAATAGAGCAGTGATTTGTACCTAAAACCACCAACACCGTTTCGTCTGCAAAAATGTGGTGGTGTTATACCTTTTTCATTTATGCTACTTTCAGAAGCTAGTTGGTTAGTCAGCGGTGCTCCCGTAATCGAAAGTCGAAGATGACACTAAGGCAACGAGAAAACTTAATAAATAAACGTGGAAGTGCTTGCCAAGAGGAAACAGGGATCTGTATTTTACCTAAAGTGTGGTTTATACTTGAACTCGTAAAATTCAAAAAAGTACGAGGATGGTCTAAAAACTTAGGTAAGTAGTACAAAAGGTCGTTTTTCCTTTAATTTTTCTATCATCTGGTCAAATAACGACGCATAGTACTCGTCTATGATTGTTTTACCCTTTTGAAGATAATCTATAAAGATAACACCATGAGCATCCAAAATACGGTGACCATAACCTTGTTAGCTGATGAAACCGCGTTTACTTTCTTCGGTGCACTGCAACCGTCTTCTATCCATTGTTTGGATCGAATTTTTGTTTCGGGGGTATAGTGGTATATCCGCGTTTCGTCAACGGTGACAAATGACGCAAAAATTCGGCGAGATTATGCTTAAGGGTTAAACGTCAAACAGTACTCAAAAGTTGTTACGCGCATTCGTTTCTGGTCCACAGTTAGCAGACGCGGCACCCGTTTTGCTTAAAGCTTTCTCATACCCAGGTGTTCATGTAAGATATGACCAACACCTTCTTTGAATATACCTATAGTATCTGCTATTACATGCACCTTTAATCGACGATAATTTAAAACAAGATTATGAACTTTGGTGATGATTTCGTCGGTGGTAGCCTCTTTCGGACGTCCTGATCTTGTTTCATCTTCGGTACCCGTACGGCTATGTATACATTCATTCACCAAGAAACAAACTGTCTTAAATGATGGCACAAATTCGTCGTGAACATTATCTAACTCTTCTTTAATTTCTTTGGGTTTTTTTCCCAGTGATATGGAAGCGCTTAATCACAGCACGAAATTCTCTTTTGTCCATATTCACAAAACAACGTAACACATTTAGTTTAAGCAACTCTAAGAGACAAAGGAAGCAACATATTTGGCTGAAACTTTGGCAGCTGTCTTATAACATATGATAGATTTGATAATTGGCGTAGATGCGTAGATTATGGCGCCATCTATAAGTTAGTTACCTTATTAGTCAGACTGCCCTCGTAGACCTGAAAAGACAAAAGTCACTACTCTTCTTGAACGAAACTCTTGATGGACGATTAAATTGAATTTAGCACCAACTAGATATGCTGTATGAAAACCGAGCATAGATATTTTATTTTGATAGATTTAGTAATTTAGAACCTCTTAAAGGAGTTATTGATTACTTGCGGTGTTGTTTTATCCACTAAACTTACAAAAGGGATAGAACTTACCTTCATCTGCGGACATCTGTGCATTAATTTTCTATACAGGGCGTTAAAAGTAGAATTAGATACTTAAAGTGCATATAATCTAATCAAAAACAAGTTAAAAAGTTTCAATATAAAAGTATCTACAAATCAACTCTTTTAGAGATACGAACAGTTTGTTTTTTGGTAGCTTAAATAATCAACAACAGTCACCACTTACTGTTTAATACAAAATACTCCGTTTTTGTGCAATTCGCTTTATTTCAAATTTCTTTTACATTTATCAGTGTGTATTGCGATGTATACCCTATTTTCTCATAACTTAAAATATGTTGCATATGCTATTGGCTAAGATCTTATTATCAGAAATTCTTAGTTTTAGGCATCGTTACGGATAGTGTCATTCCATTAATAGTGATTTGAATTACAACGTGCATTTATTTAAATACTAAAATGATTGACACGGTTTTTAATTATGGTGGTGTCAGTGGGAATACTTTAAAAGTATGTCGTCTTTAGGAAGAGGACTTTCCTGGTCGTCAATTTGTCAATAGCGGACGACCGAAGTCAGTGTCCGCATCAGAAGTGGAAGATCATATTTTTAGCGTAACGGATTAAAACCCCGAACGAATGTTAGAATAATTTCAGTTGAAGTGGATGTAAGACATTTTATCTGGAGAATCCTTCATCATCAGCAGTTATATTTGCACTGTATCCAATAGTTCTAAGACCCTATTCGCCTTAGTGCCATCCAATGAGGATGATAACTGCTGATGATTTTTACGAGAAGCTATTAACCCATTTTTCATTTATGAGGCCGATTTCTTTTAGAATAACTACGCTTGGTCAAACGGGAATATTTAAGCAGTTGTTGAATCCAAACATTAACAACATGTCAGCCTGAATACTCAATTAAGCATCTTATGGAACAGATTATAAGGATCGATTGTTTTGTTACGGTGATTAGCGAGTTCCGTATATATTGCTTTCTTTTTTGGTAAACACTTCACCCATACTTTTGGAACTTTTTCCTTTAAATCAGAGACCTATTGTTTTCTTTAGGACAGGTAGGGCACCACCGAATCTTATACTTGCTGCTATGGAGCAAGTGGACGAAACATTTCTTGGAAGTTCGATAGAGTGAGAAAGTTCAGACTTAACTCCTTTAAACTTCTGTGTTTGTGGTTACCTAAAACGCTCGATGTACAGCACACTTGAAAACAATCTCTCCGAGTTGTAACAGCGTATTGACCAGGGTTGTCAAACAATTCGAGCAAAACCATATTCTTTTGGAAGGCCGCGGGTTATTTCTTGATACAATGTAGACCAGAAGGGGTAATTTCAAAAAACTTTAGCAATTGAATTTGTAAAACAAATAACAAAACCAAACAAAATATACTCAGTGACATAGAAATTATAATACCAAGAAGGAGTAGGAATTTCTTATTCAAAGTTGGCAGATCTGTTGAGCTGACATTAAGTAATAATTGATTAACTTTTGAGATCAAGTGAGGGCTTGGCCGGCATCTTCTCCATTATGTACCTACGATAGTGGTGCTCTAGCGAATCACCAAGTAGAGAATTCGCCGGTGTATGCAGCTACAATTCAACCTAAATATATCATTCATTTTTTCGTTGATGTGTTATTTACCGTGGGTTTATTTACTTTATGGTAAACTGCTTTTAAAATTGTTGTAGATTTTTGCTATACTGTAAGCATATTCAAAAATAAACTGTTAGAAATTAAAATAACCCCAATTTAAAAAATTACATAGACAATATAAACGAAGTTGTGTGATTATTATTTTAATTTTTAGTATCACTATTTGTACTGATATGTGTCAAATCCTCATTATAATATAATTCATTTTAACTCTACACTTGTATAAACTAATAAAATCTAATAATCTAGTACTATACACTTTGATATAGATACCTATATAACCTGACGGTAAAAGAACTACAATGCGAGATGATTTTTATTGGCGGTTTTTATTCTATAATATTCTAAAAACCATGAATCGTCATGTAGCGAATGCTATATATATATATGGAGGCTCTCACCTCGTCTAGTTTGACGGTCGGTGTATTTGTGAAATAACTAGTTTACGGTGGGCATCGTTTGTGCAAGTGACGTCGCTCGGACTTCTGTCATGAAACTAACTTTAATTACTGATTGTCTCAGTTGGCGGCGGTCTTAAAAAGATATGTAACAATTTATTTACAGAAATAAGATGGTAATTGGAACATAAACAAAAATCAAAGTTTCTCTGGTTCAATAATAAACATAACTTGCAGACAGTAGACAAAATAAACCAATTACGATTATTCGAGTAGGTATACGGTATCAGTATATGTACGAGGCTTGTACGACCACGAAGGTTTGAAAGCACCGTGGTGTTAACACAAGTGGCGAGCGCAATGTTCTTAGACTCGGTCAAATGCTGCTCTCCTGATATATATTTTGAACGCAAGGATCGGCAGTATGCGGGTACACGCGACTTTGGTTGCCACAAGATCATTTGCAAACCGAAACTCAGCAACTCATCTGCAAAGACGGAATGTTTCGTATGATGGGTGATTTCGGTACAACGTGGCCTTGCGTCCGCTATCGTTACAACTCAACGCACAACGGCAATAAAGGACGCTTAGCGTCGTTGACAAATAGTTACAGAACAACTTGTTTGTGATCGGCCCAAAGCTGATTTCCTTTTTAATCCGGCAGTGGTAACGCCAGTTAGATTTTTCTAAACTCGGTCTATCTTTGTTATAGAGCAAGAAAGATCAGAACGTCGTTCTAGAACCTCTATATTCAGATCTCTAGCATACGGCGTCTTCTATCGGTTTGTTAATATGAACGGCAATCAGGATTTTAATAGGCTTGACGATTTCAAAGGACGTCGCGTCAGCGTTGTTATAAAAATTAATAACAAAATAGCTTAACTTTACAGAAAAGCTTTTATGATCTTTGCACAAGGCAATATCTCGTACAGAGTCTCATACGAAGACTGACTCGCAACTCGTGAAAGCGTCTTATTTATACTTAAATTTGTATTCGCATTCTTTATTCAGCGAACGTCATTTCGGACGGTTCTCTCTGTCTGCTATCTTATCAATACGGATAACCATTACATGTGGTTTAGAAAATTCGTTTGTATAATATGACGTAATATTTCGCGATAGCTTTTAATCAGTTTTTAGTAATTAATTAATATTTAAATCATCTGAGATTGTTGCTTATGTTAATTATTACTAATTATCAAAACAATCTTGACGATTTCGGACGGTATCTGATAATATCTGCGTCAGATTGTGCAATCTTTGTTAATTAGCTTTTGGCATTTTTATTACAGCTTTTAATTAAGCAATTTCTTTATTTATAATTTAAACTAAACTTGTACATTCGCGCACTGTCTTTAACGCTTTCTTAAAGTTTGTTCTGTCTTTAATTCAGTCTTAATAATTACACTTCCGGAATCACTACTATAGCGAAAATGCATAGAATTCTCGGAATTCCATTAAATCGCGTTATTATGACGTTTCGTGGGAACGCTACAAGTATAACTTATTTAAACAATCCTAAAGAAAATCGTTCTTGTCTCGGATTGGATAACTTTCGATCTATGTGGGTTAAGCCTTAATAACCCATTTTTGATTGTAATATATCCCCTTTAAATATTGAACACCTTGAATAATACGAATAATTATTTTCTTTTACCCTATATAGGTAGATGTTAAACAGAAATAGCTATTTTCGTCTAAAAGTTTTAATGTTTTCCTAAATTGGTTGTATGTGTGTGTATGTTTGTGTTCGTGTGTTTGTGCGCTTTTGTGTGCTTTTGTGTTTTTGTGGTTTTTGTCTGTGTGTATTCGCGTTTGTCTATTTACGTGTTTGCGTGTATGCATATGCAAGTGTGTGTGCTTTTGTGTTTATGTGTTTATGTGTTATAGTGTTTGTTATGTGTTTGAGTTGTAGCGTACGCACACGCGCGGTGGCGTGCGCGTGTGTATATAGGTGTATAGTTTTATGCTTTTGTGTCTGTGCGTTCATGTGTTAACATTTTTACGTGTTTGCATGATTGCGTGTTTGCGCGCTCGCACGCAAATGTGTGAGTATGTGTGTGTTTGTGAGCTTTTGCGTCTTTTTGTCTGTGTGTTTGTGTTTATGCGTTAGAGTATTTGCAGGTTGGGTATTTATGCGTTTGGGTATTGGCGTGCGCACCGCGTGCTAGTGTGTGTGTGCGAGCGCACGAGCGCGCGCGCGCGCCTGTGTGTGTATGTGTGATTTTGTGTTCTTTTATGTCCTTTTGAGTTTTTGTGTGTGCGTTGGTGTGTTTACGAGTTCATGTGTTAGAGTGTTTACGTATTTGCGTGTTTGCGTGCGAGTGTGCGTGTGTGTTCGTGTGCATTTGTGTACTTTTGTGTGCTTTTGAATGATTTTGTGTTTTTGGGGCTGTGTGTTTCTGTGTTTGCGTGTGTGCATGGTTACGTACTTGAGTGCTTGCGCGTGCGCGCATATGTGTGTGTGCATCGGTGTGTGCGTGTGTGTGTGTATGTGAGTGTGTGTGTATGTGTGTTTTTGTGTATTTATGCGTTAGCCTGCTTGCGTGTTTACGTGTTTGCGTGTTTACGCGCGCGTGCGCGCGAATGTGTTGCGTTTGTGTTCTTTTGTGTTTTTAAGTCTGCGTGTTTATGTGTTTGAGTGTTTGCGTGTTTACGTGTTTATGCTCTACCACGAACGCAAACGAACGTTTGTGTGTTTTTGTGTTTTTGTGTCTATGTGTTTGTATGCTTATGTGTTTTCGTGTTTGTGTGGTTACGTGCTTGCGTGTTTGCGCACGCAGGTATGTGTACGTTGGTCGGTTTGTGTGTGTGTGTGTGTGTATCTGTTGGTGTGTTTATGCATTAGCGTGTTTACGTGTTAAGAGTTTTTGTGTGCTTACGTGTTTGCGTGTTTGTAAGCGAGTGCACGTTTGTATGTGTTTGGGAGCTTTTATGTACTTTTGTGCGCTTTTGTGTTTGTGTGTCTGTGTTACTATGTATTTATGTGTTTACGTGTTTGCGTGTTTACACGCGTATATATGTGTGTGTGTGTGGGTGATCGTGCGCGCACGTGCGTGTTTATTTGTGGCCAAGTCCATCGTGCATGCGCCGGTGCATGTGTGTATGGAGCCGTGCATGCGTAGGTGTGCGTGCAGTTAATACATCTCGAAAACTAAACGTCATAGAAAAATAAAAGTTTATGTTTAAGTTAACCCCCTCCTAGTATGCGCTAGTAAGGATGTCTTTAAATTTGAATTGCTGAAAGTGCTACTTTATTCTTGCGATTTTTAGGTCCTTTACCATTTTCTCGAAAACGTGTCATATAATTTTATAAACTTTCCACGTTTCTTCTTTTTTACGCAAACTAATTAGTTTCTCTGAGATAATTCGTTGGAACGATTTATTGAGGAAAACCTCCGAAGCAGCGTTTCGCGTGTTCAGCAACGTAGATGGGCGATCGTTGCAATTATAGTTCCCAATATACATATAAAAGAATATTTGAATGATTTGTCTATAATGTTTTTATGTCTATTTACTCTTTGTTTAAATTGAAAGATTATTTATGTTCTTGCATTAAAATTCAATTTTAAAGCTCTAAGTTAAATTTTAAATATATATATATATATATATATATAAAGAAATTACTACATGCTAACTGTTAAACAAATTTTACCGGGTTATATTTTTATTAACTTTAATAATTCAATTAAACGCAGTTATTCTAAATTTTATAACAAAATTAAAACAAATAATATTAACAAAATAACAAACCTAAAAAATGCACAACTTAATAATTTTCAACTAAATCAATACTCAC
>JAHWXV010292194.1:0-10959 GCA_024586415.1 Phrixothrix hirtus | reverse complement strand
TTACTTACGCGGAGCAATACCCGGAACACCTTTGTAACATACAACACCCGCGGAATCCTCAAAAACAACATATATATATATATATATATATATATATATAGATTTGTTTAACTGTCTATAGATGCCCAATTTGCCATATCCTATAAACGTTTCGCGTTTTCACTTAGAATCGGTTTAATGAGTCCCCAGGGGTGTTTTGGCAACATTTTTGGTTGATTTGTAAAAGCGGTTGAACGTATACTCTTATACAAATTTAGTTCTCGCAATCTCACTGTATGTGGCGCTCGCAGTTGTGTATGTTTTTTATATAAAACGTTGTTGAGCCTGCTATATTCTCCCGACATCATTGGGCCCTAAACTTATCAACGCTGCATTCTCAGATACATCCTATCTATTTTATCATCACCGAATATTTTTTTTTCAGGATAGGAATTTTCCATCAACACTAGATTAAGAGATTATTCTTTCTTATGTCTCTTCAGAAAAAAAGTGTCAAACCACAGTTATTATTGAGTCTCAATTTCTACAAGACTTATTAATCGTATTGTTTAAATAGAAGTTTGATAACTGCCTTACCTAAGAGATAGTGCTAACAGTATATTATTCTATATGTTTCTTCAACAACCAATAATTATGTCAGCAATTTTTTTTAATTGATATTTTGTTATAATTAATTTTGATAAACCCCTATAGAAATTGTGCACTTAACGTACAGTAAGAACAAGAAGTCCATATCCAGCCTAAGGTCCAAACTGGTTTACGCTCTGTAAGTTTATCGATATTAGCACATTCTCCTTTTAAAGTAAGCGAAGTTGCTAGAATACGTACTTTTATTACAATCACATCAATATGTTCGAAGTTTGTTTATCTGCTAAATGCACAAATTGTGGAGGTCTACGCATTATGAATTATTTAATTACATTGGAAAATATTTTTTATTGACATATAACTTGCAATATTAGCTTCATTACTGGTGTTATTCTGTATCGCTAGAATATTATTCTCCTACTAATATTGTAGTGGTAATAGGGATTTTTTCTAGTAGGGTGAATATTTTTCCTATTTTATAATATCACATCATATGATTACTCATCGGACATTTTTAGCGCGTTATATGGAAGTAAAATAACAAAATCCTTAAATCTCTGTTACTTTTGCACCTATTTTTATAACAATTGCTGACGATATCTCTTAAATAATTTGAACAGTTTTTACCCCTTTAGCGTCCTCAAAATCTGTAGATGTTGAGATGAAAATATAAAACCAAAAATTTTAATTTCCCACGCTATCAACTTGTGGTACTAATTTATCTAGATCCGTTTACTTTCACATACTTTTTTATAAAATTTAAAATTAATGTGGCATTTAAAGTAGTTTAAAAATGTGTAGCTTTAAATGTGTTAATTAAGCATTTTCTCTTATTTAGAATTATTCAAAACGAGTCGAAGCCGAAACCATAAATCATTTTAAATATTTGTTTAGGATTTGCCAGTCTAGTGAAGATTCTATGTCGTAGACTTGTAAAATAAAATTCTTTCTTCTATCGACATGAAACGAAAAGCAGGTTGTGTATTATAGGGTGATCAAAATTAGTTTTTGCATAGGGAGACTCGAAATCTAAGCTACTAACAACAGATCGAATTTTTAAATTTACAAATATATCGATGTTTCTGTTATTTATGAAGTTAAAGAGAACTATTCACACATTTTAAAGGTATTTTTTAAGACAAGTAAGATGGAGTTTAGAGATTTTACATATCACTGTTTATATGTGGTTTATAACATGAACTGTTGTTTTTTTAAATAAAAACCGAAGTTAATTTAATACGGCTATTTTCATTCATTTGAACGATAAATATTATAAATGTTGTAGGAATAGAATATATAGAACCGATGTTAGCTTCGCCCTGTATATCTAATTATTCGAAGTATTTATTTACTAATGCTGACGGCAACATTTAATTCCCTCGCAATTTGAGAAATATTGAAACCCTGCTTGAAGCGTGATTATTAAGGCTCTTATATTATTACCAATATCTGCTTGCCTTTTTAAACTACATAGAGCTTGAGATGCAAATCGCACCTAATAAACTTTTCAGGTCCGAGTATAGTTTATAATCTTTATCTATTTCAAATTTAACACAGTGCACAAACAAAAACAGTCATAATAAGATTGGATGACGTGTTCAAAAAAGTATAGATTCTAATTTTAGTTGTTTTAACAATTTAAATTTGTTTGCACATATTTAACTATGGATAGTTATAGTTGTAAATAACAACGTTTTTATTAATTACTGACCAAATTAATCAATACATGTCATTCGGTCTTAATAATAATAAATATCTTTTGTGGGTACATCAATCAGTTTTCCAATTTAGAAAAATACATAGCACACATATATTGAATAAAATATTAGTAAAGTTTTATTTTATTTTTATAAAGCCTACAACATATGTTTGTCCGACCAATTGCAGTTGGATAATGAATGCTAAATCTAGCTCTAATAATTGTAGGCGGAGCAAACACGCCTTCAAATGCTTGCGATGCTTTGAGTGGTCGTTGTAGTCCAAGCAACTTTTCTGGCTGATTGTGCATGGACTTGTGGTGCTTGACTGTACATATATTGAAAGTCAATCTTGCAATTGCGTTAACGTAAAATATTATTATCGATGTAAAATCATTTATTGGTATTTTGTAAAATTTTATTTAAAATTATGCCACTGTAATTCATTAAAATGGAATTTATCTATTTATTTCATATTAACGGAGAGTCCATTTTACAATTTACTTTAATGTTTAAATTTATTTTATTATTTATTATTTAATTATCATCGTATTTAGTAGTTCTAAATGCAAACTGAAAAAGCTGGTGTGCAACAACACAAAACTTTCTCTCATATATTATAGATATGCAAATAATGTCTAAAAATGATTAAAATATTATTTAAGATCATTTTAGAAACAATAATGTTAATGGTCAACCATTCATATTACTACGCACGCAATGCCCTATCCTAAATTTTCTGTAATAACTTGTTTCAACACATTTTTTTCAGAGAAACCGAAGAATTCACATAAAAGGGTATTAAAGACATAAGAACCTTTGTAATTTTTAAACAAATTTTTAGTTTTTTTCGAGAAAACCTCAGAAATAAAATGGCATTCATTAAAATTGAATTAAACCCTAGCGATCATACGTCAAGAAGGTAAACAATTTAAATATACAATCTAATTTTTCTACAACATTTATGTTTTGAGATGTCGTTCACAATTTCCACTTCAAGTACTGCCGATTACTAGATTTTGTGAAATTTACTAGAGAAACCACTTAGTTCAAATATAGTTGCTGATATACTAATTTTAAATAAACCGTTATAGCCGAGTTCAAAAAAATTGCGAAAAACTAAAAATTTGTAAAATATCTCAAAACCACGCAAACAAATTGGAACTTCGGTGTATTTGAATTTAACCAAATGATTTTCTTCGCATACAAAGGTAGTGATTCCCTCAAATATAAATTTTCAGTTAGCAAGTTTCATAGCTATCTTATTAAGAGTTAATGCAAAAGGTACCCCCATTACCCAATTTCCGAAATATTTTTGTGAAACCGCCTAGATTACATGAAGGCATAATAAAATGCTACGAAATATGGTAAGTCTAAAAAACATCGCTGTAGCTGATTTTGAGAAAATCATAATAAACGAAAAAGGACGAGAGTAAAGTGGTACTTCCGGTTTCCCGATTTAAATCAAATTGTATCAATGCTAGATAGTTACAAACCCAAATATAACATTTTTTTTATCTAAGGCCTTTCGTTTTCGAGATATCCCGCTCAAGTGCAGATGTACACAAATAGGCGCACGTTTCTTAACGCACACAAACACGCACGCGCATACGCATACGCCCGCTTATGCACACACGCTCACCCGAACTTTTGTATTTTAGAGGTGTTTCACCTACACAACATACTCAAGCGCACGCACACACGAACGTACAGGACAGCGTGGGGGCACACGCACACCCGCAAACGTACATATATCCGCATATTTATCTTTAGAGATATTTCGCTCAAACGCAAACGCACACAGGTACATACACGTCGCTACATACACACAACCACACGCACGCGCAGGTGCATTTAAGCACGCCAACGCATGCGTCCACTTACGCAAGTGCACCATCACATTTCATTTTCACGATATATCACTCACACGCAGGCGCACGCCGATACATGCACGTGCCTACTCACATAACCACACATGCAGGCGCACACGTAGCCGCAGGCGAATGTGCGGGCGTGCAAATGAGAACATTCACGCACAACTATACGCACACATTGATATTTATATTAACGCGCGCACCCGCATTGTTCGTTTTCGAGATATCCCGTTCATGCGCACAAGCACGCGTACATGTGCAGCCGCACTTCTCGTTTAGAGGATGTCTCACTCACACGCAAATGGACATAGACAACTGCACGTGCCAACACACCCACAAGCACCCACGCTCGCACACACACATTCTCACCTATACGTATACGCATATGTACACCCACATGCGCGCGTGCATACACGCCCACATGTGTATACATGCGCACGCGTACACACACGCACACGTACATGCACTTACACACGTCCAGGCAGACGGGCATGCACACGCAAACGCATACGCACACCCACATACAAAGACAGGAAGGGAGAAACACCTCAATGTCTAGAAACGTGATTTTCGTACTCAGGGGATCGTAAAACCTGCATTTCCACTAAAACCTCGACATCGAAAATGTTGAACGAATACAATACGTACTATCTAATTTAACTATATTTCATATAGGATAAGAGAAACTCAAAATAAGAAATGCCGTACATCACTTTATGATAACAGCTTCCCACATATTTTTAAATCTGCACAGACGTCATAATTCTCGTTTGAAATTATAAATACAGATATATTATAATTGGAACTACTTTTAAGCTATATAATGATGGTATAATTAAATCTCTACCGTTGTTGTAACTGTAACTGATTCGACACTTAAGCTTATTAGTTTTTATCTGCAAACAACAAGTAAGTTATTTTCGGGTTGAAAGTTGTCAATACAACAAAATTATAATTACAACCAACAACCATCGATATACATAATTTTGGCAGTGTTCCCACATAATTTCTTTAAATTTATTAAGTAGATTATGCGGATTTAAGTTACATGGTCTCCATATCAGTCCTGGACGGACGTAATCGCTGTTAGACAATAAGAAATAAAGCTTCATTTTCATTCATTACCATTCCTTAAGGAGCAGTTTATTATATATTATGATAGACATTTTAATGAAACTAAAACTCAATGTAAAGTAGAAACCATCTACATAAACTGACTTCTATAAAAACTGCAAGAAATAGAAATTATTCATCAATTTTGATAAAGTTTCAAAAATGCATATTTTGATGAAACAAAGTAGTGATTAAAATTTAAATATAATCTATCTATTGGTTGTTGTTTCTTTTTAATTTTTTTGCACGTAGTAACAGCAAATTTCATGAGACAAAACAATCGGTGTGTAATAACTGTTAATTTTGCGAATTGTTTATCCACTATTACCTTCTGAACATTTAAGAATGGAAAGAGTCCATTACAGTGAAAATTATCGGCAATTAAATGATTTTGAATGTGGTCGTATTATTGGCTTGAGAGAGACCGAACTTTCGCTTAGTGAAATTGCTGACCATGTAAATTGTGACGTTGCAACGGTGGTGAGATATTGGTTCTGATGGTCCAAAGGAGGGGTTCAACTACGTCCTAGATCTGGATATCCCCGGAAGACTACAGATTGTCAAAAACGTCTTTTAAAACTTTTGGCCACAAGAGACAAATGTTTCACAACTCAGTTAATTGAAATAGATTGGATGAGAGGCGTAGGACGTAGAATGCCCATGTCATCTCTTTATCATCAGATAAAATCCTATGGACTGCATTTGGTCCGTCCATTTGTGTGTGGTCCTCTGTCCCTACTTTACTGCACCTATAGACTAGAACGGAGCAACTAAATAGCGAATTGGGTACAAGAATGGAATCAAATTATGTTCGCTGATTAGGTTAGATTTTGTTTGTGGGCCACGACGCTCGTAGGGGAGCTAGGCAGATGCGTGGAGAACGCAAAAGTTCAACATTTTTTGCATAATGCAACACAGTCCTCGTATTAGGATTCACGAAGTTTGAAATGATATACCACAAGCCGATATTGTTCACTTGGTTGACAGTGTGCCATGCCGTTTAAATGAGTGCATAGAAAATGGTGGCAGAGAAACTCATTATTGAAAAAACTTTTTATTTGTTCTTTTGTTTTCAAATTGTAATCGTTTGTTTGTAGTGATAAATTAAATTGTTTGTAAAAATTTCAATAAATTCACTCAACTAATTCTAGGGATTGTGGTTTTTATGAAAATCGATATATTAACAAATATACCGCTTTTGTAAATTGAAGTTGTTTGTGTGTTTTCTTTAACACATATCAACTAAAGGTCAATTCTGAAGAATCAAAGACGTAGCCAGCCTGTTAAGACATGTGAAATATTTATTGTTTTGAATACATTCTTTTGCTGACGTTCGATTAATCCATTTTCAGGAGATGTAATAATTAATAAATAGAATTTATTTTGTATAATGACTATAAATTTTCATTTCAAATATCAAAACAAAATTTTGATAGTTATTTTAAAAATAAATTATAGGTCTAAATTTGTTCTTAAAAAATATATAAATTTTCTTTTCTTTTATTTGAAAATTAAATTGAAGGGCATTATACAAAAAAATTCATTTCTTTAGAAATTACTAATTGATTTGAAAATGGAATAATGCGAAACGTTAACAAAATAATTTATCCAGCATAACAAAGGTTTACATATTTTTATTAAAAATAAAACGACTAATAAACTCTGAAGAAATTATTTAAAATTAAGCAACAAATAAATAATACAGCTAACATGGTACATACTTAACAACTTTATGAGTTAATTATATCAACATTTTACCAAAATTCATTTTGTTCACTTTTTTAAAGCATACTATAATGTGTTCGATAATGTATTAAAAAGTACGTTAAACCGTCTTTTCAGTGTCGAATAAACGGCAACGCGGCACGGTCTGAGAACGTCGGTAGAATTGTCAGGATTATGTGCACCAGGTTATGAATAGACGGTTAAGAGTAACGGGACTGATAACGTTTGTTTAACATAGCAGTCCAAGAATTTGTAAGTTTCTTTACCCCTCTTGTTGACATGACTCATGAGTGCATTTCAAGCAGTTTAATTATTTCTAAAATGCACACTTCTCATTTCAGTAATTGTGGTGTGTCCTTGGCTCGACTTCGGATTATGTGTAACTACTCAAAAACTTCATCGTTCGAAAGAAAATGCATTCTTTATAAATGTTCCTGCTTGTTTAAACATTAACGTCTACCGAGTTAATAATGCACATTATAACACTGTTACGCGTAGAGTTTGAAAATACTTGAAGGAGCTCAGAAGTAAAGTGCTCTTATTTTATAAACAAAAAAAAATGTCAGTAAGTAAAGTTGTCTAGATTAACCTAATAAATAAAATTTATAGTATCAGCTGCAATAATTTAAATTTAAAATTAAGCCCCGAAACATTGTTGTTACAACATTGTACTCCTAATATTTATTTTGCATTAATCAGCATATCAACGGCAAACAAAAGTTGTTGTGTTTGTAAATATGTCGCTGTCAGAATTCTTACTCTTGAGCAAAAGATATTTATCCTTCAACGTTATGGATTGGGTGAAGATATTTCCTATGTAGGTGCAGTTCGTAAATTTTCTGAAAAATGACAAAATGCTTCCGTATCCGACAAAACAGTAGTGCAAATCGTCACCAAATTGCTGAAACATTATCAATGGATTCAGTGCGGCGTTTCCCGAAAATATCCTTAAGAACGTTTTCAGGCCAGGCTACCTTTACAACAAACGGAATTTTAAGTTCCCAAAATAGCAGGTATTGGTCTACTACGAATCCAAATTTCCATATTCAATCCAGACGAAAGTATTCAAAGAAAATAAACGTTTGGTGTGCCATTTCGTACCATGGAACTATTGAACTTTATTTTTTAAATGGAAATATGAATGAATTTAGTTATTTGGAATTACTAAACGCTTTCTTTTTGGAACACCTAGATAACCTGCCACTTCCCTATAGAGCTAAAGCCTTTTTTCCACAAGACGGTCACCCATCGCACTCGACAGTAGTTGTTCGATAATGGTTGAATGAGCACTTTCAAAATCGATGGATTGGTCGGTATGGTCCAGTTTCATGGCCTGCTAGAAGCCCCGATTTAACAATAATGAATTTTAATTTGTGGCGATATCTTGAATAAAAAGTTTATGAACGACTACTGCATAATGACTTAGAATAGCTAAAAAACAAAATAGGACAAGCAATCGCTGGTATTCCTCTGCCGGAAATACAAAATTCTTACAGGGAAGTTAAATATCGTGTAGAATTCTGTGGAGAAGTGGGTGGCGGAACATTTGAATAACTGTTATGCTTTGTTTATTTCTAAAGTAAGATATTTGCCATTACTTTACTTACTATAAAAAGAAAGGTTTCTAATACACCAGTTTTTCCCTATTTTATGTTGCAACAACTGACACTATAAATCTGAATTTATTAGGTCAAACCACACAACTTTACTTAATAACATTTTTTTCTAGTTTATAAAATAAGAGCACTTTACTCTTGGGCTCAATTAGATTTTTTCAAACTCTACACGTAACAGAGTTAAAATGAGCATTATTAACTCGGTGAAGATCATTAAATATTGGTTTATTTCAGGTACTATTTCTACGTGATTATTGTCAATGTTCAATATCGTATATTTGCAGTTTTCAAATTCTTCTGATTTAAAGATTTCCTTTACGTGTTTTGCATGATGTGCCTTTATTAGTTTTGTGAAAATTGATAAATTTTGCTTTTGGTACGTCAGTTAGAGACTTAATTTCGTGATTTGATTTTAGCAAGTATTCTACATTAGGAATTATTATTACATAGTCTGACTCGTGTTTAGTAGGTAAATGGACTAAATAATATAACTCATAGTCTAACTTAAAATTAATGGTTACTGTTATAAAATAACCAATGCGAACATGTTCTATCTTACAATTAATTCTAAGTATTGATTCGAAATCTAATATTTTGGGTTGCTTCTTTTATTTAATTGCAAGTTTTCATTCAATTCTTCATTTATATAATTTATTTCGAATGTCATTAATTGCAAAGTGTCAAAATTGTCGAGACAACTCCGCTTATTCATTATTATTTGTACAGATACTCATAGAGGTTGGTTTATAATGCACTAGGTCGTTCATTAAATTTTTATTTTTATTTTGGTTAAAATTAGTCTTATTCTGATAAAAATTAATCTATTTTGCAATTGCAGTTTATTTATTTAATATTGATTAGGTTGCTGAGTTTTGTTTACAAATGGTTTGTTAATGTTTGCTTTAAACGTTTGATAATTTTCATTAGGTCTATCGTATCTTGCATTACAATCTTTTATTTGTGGTTTCTCGTTCAAAATTCGTGTTGTTTTGAATTAGAAATTGTTGGTTAATATATTTAGAGTTTTACTATAGTATGTGGATTAATATATTAATATATTAAGATTTTCTTAATCCTAAATTATTGAAATAATTAATTAATATTTTTACTTCATTTGCTTGATAATTAGTATTTATATAAGGTATTTATAAAATTCAAAGGTGCAAAAAGCTATTGTGAAATTCAAATACAGATTCATAATATGCTTGTTTTAATTCCACGAGTTCTATATTTAGCTTGTACATATCTTGCTTATTTGAATACACGTTTATTATTGCATTTTTCAAGAAATTCGAATTATTGGTAGGACAGCTTGACCCTGAATTTTTGATGCAATTGTTGACATTACGTATTCTTTTGGAAATAATTCGCATCTGTGATTCCATAAAATTTTTTAACTAATTTTTCCCTGATATATAATAACCGAGATCATATCTAAATATTCCATTTTTAAAGCTAGGACAGCCATTTTTATCCATTATTATAATTTGGGTCAATTTTTAGGTTACTAATTTTATTAATTATTTCCTCTATTTGCATTTAGTTATGCGTTATTTCTACAGAATTATTTATCTGTTAGCTTGGTAGTTTATATTGCACAGGGACGTCGCGTACTCAGTTCCACCGCCAAATATAAAGACAACGTTCTCTTTAATATTAATTTTACTTTTAAGTTTAATTTAACAATGTCAGAATAGTTCAACGTATTTTCTTTAAGAATTACACTTTAGCACTTGTAAAGGACAAGATGATACTTATAGCAAGAAATAATGTAGTACAACGATCTGGGCTTCCATCAGCTTTCTTTACTTCGGGGATGATTGTTTCTTGGTTCTTAACATCCTAGTTTCTAGCAGAAATAGTGGAGTACGAAGGTCTGGACTTCCAACAGTTTTCTTTGTTTCATGGTTGTTTACTTCTGTGATGCTTAAAGTCTTGGTTTCTCTAAAATTATATTTAATTAGTTCGTATTTAGATTTGCTTATTCTTCCATTTGAATCCTTTTGTAGATCCTATTGACTACACCAGTTATTTTTTATATTTATGGTTGAATTAAAAAATACAATTTTATGACTAATATTTTAAATACACACTTTACTACAATGTCATATTTAATTATATAGTTACAGACCTAATTCATAATCAATCTAAGTTAGCTTAGTGTTCGCTATTTATAGCATTTATGCGCTGAGTAATTATTGATAACATAATTGTGTATATATATATCACTTTTGAAATCACGTAACTTATATATATATATTATAAGATAATAGTCGTAAAAATATTTAAATATAAAATTAATGGTATTGTCGACTAATTATGTTGAAAAACTATTTATTCGATTGA
>JAHWXV010292187.1:0-17771 GCA_024586415.1 Phrixothrix hirtus | reverse complement strand
ACTAAAATATTCAAGTTACGAACATTTACGCATTCGTTTCTTGTCAAATTTCATATTTTTTGCATAAACCATAGGATATTGTACATTCCTTAATACTTGTTTTCTAGAATATTTAACGCCGTCAGATTACTTACTGCATACAATTTACCATAATGATAAATAAAAAAGATTGAAATAAACTACAATGGAGTTGTACTTTCCAAGGTATTACAAAAACACAGAACCATAAAAACGATTACCAATACAAAAATTTTAAAATTCTATTCGGAATGTAAATTAAAATTAAAATAGGCAAATTACATATTTCCAGCCTCAAATTGTCTCCAATTTAAAAATGTATTTTAATTTTGTTAAACTACAAAACCGTAAACTCATAAATAAATCCGAAAGCTGCGGTTTGCCCTTGTCTATTCTGGAGAAGGATGAGCATTTCAAATCTTAGTGCCTACCAAATTCAATTTAAATAAGAATTATTCGTGCGGCAATATACATACATATTTTAATTTACAGAACGTCTTCTAATAAAACAGTAAATACGAGTAGCTATAGAGATGGGATAAAATCTGATTTTCTCTATTAAAAGTTAAAATGCGGAAGTGTACCTGCTAACACAGGTATTCTATATTTTGATATTGCCTCATTAAAATGAAAAATATAATTAATAGTCGATTTTTGCTGCTCGTTTATAAATTAGTAAATATGAGAATGTGGGGTACATCAAACTTGATAAAAGAGAATATTTGATAAAGTATAGCATAAAAAGTTATTTTAGCTTATTTACTTCATAAATTTGTTGTGTTTAGTTTTTTTATACAACGAACATCAAAGAATAATTAATTACATATTCATAAAAATTAATCAGAATGTAATGTTCCACGGGTCATTTCGTTTAGTATTTTATATACCGAGCCTTCTGGTAAGAAATAAGATTTTAATATTAAACAAATTTTCTAGAAATTTTAGTCATTGACTTCCCATAGTTAAATATTATTTTATATTTCAATAACCACCTTGGTATTGTTTCAAAAAATCCCGAATCAAACTTGCAATAAACTCAGACATCGGTAGTATCGTTAATAAATGATACGAATCTACGTGCATATCTACCTATGTAAAAGAATATACTTTTATATTATCTGTTGATCTATAAAATCAAAAAACAATAAACTAATACAACTATACAAAATATTATTGTTTATAAGACGTAATATATCAGGGTTATATTTTCTATACTTGACATAGAAAGTTCATCTGGTGCTGCAAATCAGGGACAAGAACATTTTTGAACTTTCCACATATTAATATATATAAAACAAATCTTCTAAAAATAGTTAACATAACGAATTTCGGACTCTCTATGTAATCCTAAAAAAAAACTGTGCAAAACGACATTTATCGTTAGAGAACGACAAAGACTTGGGTAATTAGGAAAATTGCACATGACTGATACCGTCAGAATTTCACTTATTAAATAAATATCTAGAGGATCGTAAAGTACCTAACTCAGTAAACAGGATTTTATTGTCTAATTTCACTTTTCAAGCATTTACGCCACTTATTGTGCTTTAGTTGAAATATACAACTTGTTAAAATAAGCTTTCCATAATTTGAAATGATTTGGACACATTTTATAAAATTCCGATGGTTGAGCTGAAACAAATTTAAAATTAGTTTTCTTTATATTTTAAAAAATAATGAAATTTTCATATAAATATTTAAAATTTCTGACGAAACGTATTTTATGTGTCTTTGAATTAGCTGTACATTGTCAGAATGAATTCGACGATTTCGCATATTATTCCATAACTACTTTGTCGTTTTAAATATCATCTTATCTGACACAATATGTTTTTGCGCACTTATATAATTTCGTCATATGTTAGCGTTGCGCAAAAATTATTTAAACCGGGAGTTATGCGTAGTTGAATAGAAATGTAACAAAATTAGAAATAACAATAATTTTGTAAAAGATTCGGGAAGATTCTAGTAGACTCCATAGAACTAAAATAGATAATATATGACAAATGATAAGTGATACTTAAATAAATTCAAGGTTGCAGCAATGAGTCATGGTATTTCAACCTATTACTTCAGAATTCTGACTAATTTTATTCCTTACTATTCTGGGATGTATCCAGAATTTCTCCTTTCTATAAAAATAGCAGTTTAAATTCTTTTAGTTTAATTTCCTAGAATCTTGTCTTGTTAAGAAGCCGTTAAAAATAAATATAAATATACTTAAACGTTTATTACCAACCAAATACGTATACGTAATTATAATTAAACGGTTTTTAAAACAAGCAACTAGTTTCATTATATTGCTGTCTGGTGTCGGATTTGAAATTTAAAGTGTGAACTCACGGCTAATTATAATAATAAAACCTTGTGTTGATTGTTCTATATATTCCGATGGAAAGAATTGCCAATAAAATATTGAGTCACTGATAGAAATGTTGCATAAGACGCAAGATAAAACGGATTCCAGTCCGGAAAAAAATTGATTCCAATAAAAATAAATTGCATGAAGAAATTATAAACAAGTTAAGAGAGGAAGTGGTAGAAATTAATGCAAATCAATGTAAACTACAGGATGAAATACAACCAAGCCAAAATACAAGAGGAACCTAAATTAAGTCAGACTAAATTACAAGAAGAAATAAAATCAAGTCAAATTAATTTGCAGATTGAAATTACAAACATGGCACAAGAACAAATTGAATCAAGTCAAAATTCATTAAAAAAAGAATTTAAATTAAACTAAATTAAATTACAAGAAGTGGAAGATAGCGTGTTGTGTACAAAATTTGAGAAGATTATCAAAAAGTGTGATGAATTACATTTAAGTTTACCCTCCTTATCTTGAATAAAAAAAAGTCAGCGCGCTTAAGACGGAAGCGCCTTCTATTCCTCATTAACAATCACTAGAAATCAACCCACAGCAGATCCCTTAGAGGTCTGCTTCTGATAATGGCACGGGAAGTGCTAGAAGTCTTGTCAAATCACCCAAGTATGACGGGAAAACATCTTGGGTCAGTTATTATAAACAATTCGTGACAGTTGCAACATCTAATAGTTGGGACATTGGAAAAAAGGCAACTGCCTTAATCAGGGCTCTAGGTGGAAATGATCTAAACAATCTAAAAACCCTATTGGACGATCTGCAGGATAATTTCAATTACCTTATTTCGGAGATAAACATTTGCAACAGGTTTACTGTGCCGAGTTAAATAATAGAGTGCAGAAAATTTGAGAAACCTCCTAGAATTCTAACCTGTAATTGCACGACTAGTATGATTAGCATACGCAACCGCTCCAGAAAGTTTTGTTAAATTAACGAGATGACCGTGCAATAAAAATAATTCTAGCAGAGGAGGTGACGTTACCGTTAAAAATTGAAACAGTAGTTATTGAGCAACCAACCGCATGGAGACTTTAGCGTAGGATGTATACGAATCCTAGAAACCAACTACATAAATATTGGCCGAGGTATTCTAGATGGAAGAATGTTGTCGATTGAAACCACGGAAGCGGCACCTGTTCGCTTCACGTACGTTAGTTAATACCTTCCAAACGACTTAAAGAAGGTTATCGAATTAGAAATCTGCACACCTATCTCATCCATGGTTCATTGCATAAGAACTAGTGAGTAGATTCTGTCTCAAGAAAACTTATCTTAACTGCATACCACATACGAGTCTTTAGACAACGCTTTATTCCATGCACGAAAGAATAAATCCAAGCAATTCATCTAAGGATATGCCGAAAGGAAGAACAAATTTGGTAAAGCACAAAATAAGTACTGGAGATGTCCAACCAATACGTCAAGAACCAAGGACGCCATCTTTATTTAAGCAAGAGAAAGCAGAAAAGATTACTAGGGACATGTCCCATGAAGGCAGTTCGTAGTCGTCACCAGTGGTACTTGTTAAACAAAATTGTAGCGGAAGATTCTGTTGAATTACCGTCCCTTGAATAATGCGCCCAAGATGAACAGAAATCCTCGACCCAAAACAAAAGACACTCTGGATAAGCTTCCCGGATTCAAATATTTTCGAGTTTAGATATGAAAAGTGGACATTGTCAAGTCAATATGGAACCTAAATACCTGGAAAAGGCGGCATTCTCCATAGTACCTGGTTTCTGGTAGTTTATAGTTCTGCTCTTTATCTTGTGCAATGCCGTAGCGACGTTTGAAAGGACAAAGAAATTGTTCCTAAGACCTTTATCTTCTCAAACTCCTAGTATATGTCATAATCATGAGAAAGTCCTTGGTTGAACACCTGAAAAATATTGAACGAGTAGTTAAAAGACTGTGAAGTGCACATTTACAGCTTAGTCCGAAAAAGTTCAATATTTTAAAATGAAGTGAAATACTCGTGTTGTGTGGTTTCTGAAAAAGGTGTGGCAACTAACCTAAAAGAAATTGAATCCGTACGAGAATGGCCACAATCAAAACAATTTGCAGACATCGCAAGATCCCTTACAAAACTTACTTAATGAAACCACATTTGTAGGACAGCAGCAGCTGGGAGTCATTTCTAACACTTAAACAGACTTTGGGAACCACACCCATGCTTATTCACCCTAGAATGGATGAAAGATTTTTCTTAGATACCTATGTTAGCCACGTTGATATCGGCGCAGCGTCACGGGTTAATTTACAGTTAGGCCACGTGATAAGATTGAGTCAAGTGTGGCGAGCGCGACCAGCTAACTGCAGTGGAGGGTGGTGATGGATCAACCGTACTTACATTCTTGAACACCGTAGAAGCCGACTAATCGGCAGTTTATGGACGTCACTAATTTTGGGACACCCCGTAAAATGATGTTAGCTATTTTTACCTGTGTATAGAAATCAGGATTTCTGCAAGTCTAGCGGGCACTGGAGCTAAATAGATTTAAAGAGGGAACTTTAGCGGTATGTGGAGCCAATATGGTGACTTTGATCAGGAAAGAGGTCTTTTCGACTCGTTCTGTATATTGATCTGCCATACAACATAACTGAATTGAAAGTTCTGAGGCTGAAGACCGAATGCATGAATTAATGCCGATTAAGCTCACTTTGCAGATAATTATCAGTTAAGGATAGTTACGTGTTCAAGAATTCAATACCCAATAAGTGGATTTTCTGGATAATTTGGAATAGCAAGCTGGATTTATGATCAAACCTCCTCTGATTAGGTAACAGAAAATATAAAACTAAATTAATAAAAGAGTTTGTAAATTGTAACGCGTGTATAATTGACTGACTGAAATAAAGTACAATCATGACATAACGCTCAAATAGTTTAAACTTTGTGCAAGCAACGAACAATTACTAATTCTAATGATGATTCAGCAATAAATTATTCTTTCTGACTTATGAATTGCACGTATGGAAGCTTGATCACACATGGAGATATAGGTTCTTTCAATTATGTTCCATTACATTCAATAGTGACGTACAAGTAATATAGGTACGTGACTCCAACTTTGACTTATCTGAACTCGAGATATTAAAGGTTGGTCTCTTATTTAATACTAATCACAAAATAAATTATTTTTATAACTCCAACTTTGACTGATTAATTTAACTCATCCCTAAAATAAACGCATACAGCTGTCATCTTAAATGTCCCATTATCCTTTTAGATCAGTACTTCACACTTGTGGCATAACGTTGAAACGTCGTATGACTGGCTGTATATAAGAAATCAAATCTTTCAATAAAATTCTCACAATTACATTGTTAAACTATTCCGTCAACGCAATTTGAAGTTAATCAGACGTTTCAATATACTCGTAGATAATATTAAAATATTTATTAGATTAATTTAAAATTTCATCAAAGTTTGGCAACAAAAATTACCTTTTTGCACTACTGACTTGTTTTTACATTTACTGTCACGTTCTGGTATATTTCGAGAACTGTTATGATTGTCATAGTAACGCCACGATTAGAGCTAAAAACAAGCACGTTATGGTTCATAATAGCACTAGTACTGTTATGAAGCGGTGATATAGACTTATTGTAATTGGTTGATAGTTGTTGTTGGCGTAAAAATATTGCACGACACCCGATCGTTAACTGCCTTAGTACAACAAGCTCGACCTTTTATAAGGCACTTATCGATCATGTATTGTAATATACTATTAAACCACAGCCTTTTATCTAAAAATTCCACGTTTTAAATTAATTTAATAATAAAAACGCCAATTTCACATTAACTTAATTGATTAAAGTTTTCATACTTATATAATTGACAAGTATGCACTTAAATAACTAATAGTCATATTTCTGAAAGAACAATAATTTGAACAAAATCGCGGCTGGCCTAGTTAACATGTTTGGTATAAACCTAATCGAGGTCTATCATTTTTAGCGGAAGAAAAATTTAAAAACGTACTTTCTTCTCGGATATAGAAGTGAAATTGTATATCGCGTGTTAATGTTATATTTGGCACGTTAAAAATCGCTACTGACGTTGGAGCTCGTCCAGATTCGGCGAAATTCTAGTAACTATGGCGAAATGACTATACAAATTAAAATCACGGTCGCATCCCGAAGTTTTATACACAAAGTAAAATAAAAAAAAATCTGGTGTGAGACAACACACGACTTTCCCTTACGTACATAGGTATACATACAAATATACAAATGTTCACAAATAATTAAAATATTATTTACGTTTATTTGGAAATGATAACTGTAACCGTCACCCAACCAAGTTACTGAACACGTAAAACCCTGCTTAACTCAAGAGATTTTCTCTAATAACTCCCTTCATCGCATTTTTTAAGGGCAACCTCTTAATTCACGTAAAAGGATGTCAAGGGCATAAGAACCGTAACAAGTTTCAAAAAAATTATTAAAAGCGTTATCAAGAAAATCGCAAAAAACTTAAAAGTCGCAAGAATAAAGTGGCACTTCCGGTCATTCAATTTTAACTAAATTGTTGCTGTTTCATGTATAGAAAATACAAAACATAAATATAGTTTTTGATTTTCATATAATGATTACATTTTGAAAACACGTTGTTCACTACTAATACTGCAAGTACTTCCGGTTACTCGATTTTTACAAATTTATTAGAGAAGCTCCTTGCTTAATATAAAACTAAATTAAGTAGCTAAGAAATATACTAAGTTTAAAAAAAATCGTTATAGTCGATTTCAAAAAAACCGTGACAATGAAGAATTCGGAAATTATCTACAAATGACAGAAATAAAGTGGTACCTGCGGTTATTCGATTTTGACCAAATTTTTGTTTTTAATAAAAGGGCGGTTGTGACCCCAAATATAAATTTTTATTTAGTTAGGACTATTAGTTTCATAGTTATTGTATTCAAAGTTATCAGTGAAAGTACTTCCGATTACTCCATTTACAGAAAACTTTCTGTGTAACCGCCTAGATTATATGAAAGCGTCTTAAATGCTTCAGAAAAAAAATAAATTTAAAAACAATTTTTATAGCGGATTTCGAGAAAATGTCGAAAAACAAAAAATTCGGAAAATAACTAAAAATGACAGAAATAAGGTGGTACTTAGGGTTATTCGATTTTAACCAAATTCATGATTTAGCATACTAATCTGATTGTGATGTTAAATACAAAATTTTATTTAGTTAGGGTTTTTAGTTTCATAGTACTTCCGGTTACTCGACTTACGGAAAATTTTATGAAAAACCGTCTAGACCATATGATATATAATTAAATTACCAAGAAATGTAGTAAATTTAGAAATCTGATTTCAAAACAATCTCAAAAAACCAAAAAATGACAAGAGTAAAGTGGCACTTCCGGTTTTCCGATTCTAGTGAAATTGTTGCGGTCGCGTGCGAGGATGGACAGAAACTCAAATATAAAATTTTGTTATTCTAGGACGTTTGATTTTCGAGATATTGTGTTCACAAACACTCTCTCTCACACACGCACACACACGCACACGCACACACACGCACGCACACCCTTACATACGCACACATGCACAAACGCACACGCACACACCCGCATGTACACCCGCATGCACACCCGCATGCACACCAGCATGCGCACGCGCACAAGAGCGCGCACGCGCCCACGTACGCGCACGCGCCCACGTACGCGCACGCGCACGGTACGCACACACACACACAAATGAACCAATTTCCGAAAACATGATTTTTGTACTCAGGGGGGCCCGAAAACTCGAATTTTCACTAAAATTTCGGCGTCAAAAAATTTTGGTCAAAACAATACTTTCTCCTTTACCTATATTTCATATACGTAAGGGAAAGTAATAAGAAAATAAAAATTATGAGCGAAAATTACATTCTAAATTTGCAAAAATGCGCCTCTGCTAATTCAAACGCAAAAAAATAAATGTAGATAATGATTAATTATAAGCCAAAGAGATGTTCTTTTCAAACCGGTTCTTGAATTTTTTATTTTTTACTTAACTTTTTACACTCTAGGAAAATTCATTTCGAAACTTTTAGGATTACTCTTGCAATTACCATCTAACTGTAAAATTTAATGCGCTCTCACATTCGATATTTCGAGGCAGAGCCATCTAGTATTCAATTATAGGATGTCATATTAAATAAAAGATGAAGAGATAATCCTAAGAAGTATAAGGCTTGAACTCTATTAATAGAACACTTACATGGGTGACAAACCATAAAACTGCAAGTTCAAAATCTGAACATTTATAAGGCTATAGTCACCACCAAAAATCGCATAACCTTATATAAAAATGCAGGCAGGCGAACAACAAAGATTTTGGATTTCCAAATGGCGTCCATTGCTACCCGTGGATCATGATTTCGTCTCCGTTTGGACTTGTCAACACGAGACAGACTGAGCACGCGATTCGAAATTCCAAAAATTTTCTTATAAACACCTCACGAGTGCTGTTTACGTTCGATATTTTGTGGCAGAGCCATCTAGTATTGAATTATAGGATGTAATATTAAATAAAATATGAAGAGATAATCCTAAGAAGTATAAGGTTTAAATTTTATAGAACACCTACATAGTTGAAAAGCCATAAAACTTCAAGCTCAAAAATGAACCTTTGCAAGGCTATTAGCAACCAAAAAATCACATAACCTTACATAAAAATGTATGCAGGCAAACAACAAAGTTTTGCATTTTCGTAAGCCGCGCGCACAGCTACTATCGGATCATGATTTCGTCCTCGATTGGAATCGACGGCACGAGATAGATTGAGCACGGTATTTATACCTGCAAAACCTTCCTTTAAACACTTCACAAGTGCCGTTTATGTTCGATATTTTGTGACAGAGCGATATAGCATTGAATTATAAGGATATAATATTAAATAAAAGATGAAGAGATAATCCTAGAAAGTATAAGGATTAAATTCTATAGAACACTTACATGGCTGATAATCCATAAAACTACAAGTACGAGGTATGAACATTTGCAAGGCTAGTCACCACCAAACAATCGCATAACCTTACTTCAAAATGCAGGCAGACGAAGAACAACGTTTTGTATTTTCATATGGCGCACACAGCAACTGGTAGATCATGACTTCATTCTCGTTTGTACTCGTCAACACGAAATAAATCGAGCACGCCGTTTAAAAATGCAAAACTTTACTTATAAAAAATACATCGTTTTACGTTTAAATTTTACAGCAGACCCATCTAATACTGAATTACTGGATGCAAATATTACATCCCTTACTCAAAGTATTGAATTATAGGACGTAGTAAGATAACATCTTATAATATAATACTAGATGGTTCTGCCAAAAGCTATCCAAAGTCAGCACGAGATAGGCTGAGGCCGAAATTCGATGAACAATGAACCTCTTGGCAGATGGTGTACCAAGGTAATCAAACCTCTTTACACCTACATCCTGAACGATTCAAGACCTGAAGCTTAAGTATTTGTAGCCACAGTTATCGTATGACTCCGCCCACTTTTTCAAGTGAACGAAGTCGTACCTTTCTGTGGCTCCTCTTACTCACGGAGGTTTAGAATCGCCATGGACGTTTGACGGCGTCTTTCTCGTAGGCTCCAAGCCCGGAGATGAGGGGGTTGGAGCTATCCTGAAACAAAAAATACCAATTAACGGCCTGTTCGTGAATAAACTGTTGAATTGTAGGGATGCTCAGATCTTCGTGGATTCGCGAATTTTGCATAAACCACGGAGCGTCTGTAGCCATGCGCAATCACTTGTTTTGGAGGACTTGCAGCTTCCTCATGTTTGACCTAGCGGCGTATCACCAGATGGTTGCCGCGTAGACCATTGTCGGACAGATGATGGCCTTGTAGAGTCTAACCTTGTTTCCAAGAAAAGTCTACTTCGGCAATTCAACAAACCGTACAATGCTGCCACACCGGCTTTTGCGCGCGAAGTGCAATAGCCGACGTGGGGTCTCCACGTCAGCTGGGAGTCGAATACGACTCCCAGGTATCGAACCTCGTCCTCCCAAGGTAATCGTAATGTCGAACATTTCGATTTCTTGTAGAGGGCGTGTACGCTTACGCGTAAAGAACACCGCAATGCTCTTTTCCGCGTTGACGTCGATTCTCCACGTTCGGAAGTTTCCAACCCAAGAACCGCCGCTTGGAAGTTGCAGAGGACCAGGTTTGGATCTCGGGATCGGGATAAGACGGCGGTGTCGTCAGCGTATAGCGCGAGCGTCGTGTTCGTCTGTCTGGGCAGGTGGTTGCAGAAGATGGTGTAAAGCAACGACGAGAGGAGGGAACCTTGCGGCACCCCCGCCGCACTTGCTAAATATTTCTCTTAACAAAAGGAAAATACGTTAAATTATTTTTAAGGTTATATTAGAATTTATGTATTTCCTTAAATTTTGGTTTTAAAGGTTACTCTTATTTGTTTTATTTAAGAATATTGTATAATATTTCAATAATAAATTTATACCTGCATTTTTCTAGTAACTGAAAAGTAACGAACAGCGTAACGCAACCTCCACCGAATTAGAAATTTTATATTTGTCTAGGTTAGAAATAAACAAACCAAACCGTAGGTAATCACATGGTATCATTTATGATGCACTCACTATTACTGCTCAGCTGGGTTGCTCCATAAATGTTATGCCAAAACGGGCTATTCTATTGACAACTCTTATTTTTTTACTTTCTCTATGTGACTAGCCTTGCAAATGTTCATACCTTGTACTTGCAGATTTATGACTTTTCACCCATCTAGGTGTTCTATTACAAGAATTTAAACCTTACACTTTATAGGAGTCTCGTCATCTTATATTAAAGATTACATTCTATATTTCAATACTAGATGGCTCTGCCGCAAAATATAGAACTTAAACGGCACTCGTGGAGTGTTTGTAAGGAATGTTTAGCATTTTCAAATGGACGTGCTCGGTCTATCTACTGCTGACGAGGCCAAATGGGGACGAAATCATGGTCCACGAGTGGCTGTGCGCGTCCTTTTAAAATGCAAAACCTTGTTGTTGGTCTGCCTGCATTTTTATGTAAGGTTATGCGATTTTTTGGTGGCGACTAACCTTGCAAATATTCATACCTTGTACTTGCAGTTTTATGGATTTTCACCCATGCAGGTGCTTTAGTAATTTAGAACTTAAACTTTATACTTTATAGGCTTATTTCTTCATCTTCTATTTAATATTACATCTTATAATTCAATACTAGATGGCTCTGTGACAAAATATCGAACGTAAACGGCACTCGTGAAGTTTTTATAAGGAGAGTATTGCATTTTCAAATGGTATGCTCAGTCTATCTCGCTCTGACGAGGCTAAATGGGGACGAAATCATGATCCAGGAGAGGCTGTGCGCGTCATTTGAAAATGCAAAACTTTGTTGTTGACCTGCCTGCATTTTTATGTAAGGTTATGCGATTTTTTGATGGTGACTAGCCTTGTAGATGTTCATATTTTGAACTTGCAGTTTTATGGCTTTTCACCCATGTAGGTGTTTTATTACAAGATTTTAAACCTTATACGTTATTGGATTATCGCTTCGTCTTTTATTAAAGATTACATCCTTATAATTAAATATTAAATCGCTCTGCCACAAAGTATCGAACGCAAACGGCGCGCGTGAAGTATTTATTTAGAACGTTTTGCATTTTCAAATGGCGTACTTAGTCTATCTCATGCTGACGAGGCCAAATGGGGCCGAAATCATGGTCCACGAGTGGCTGTGCGCGCCCTTTGGAAATACAAACTTTTTTGTCCGCCTGTCTGCATTTTTATGTAAGGTTATGCGATCTTTGATGGTCTCTAGTCTAGCTAATGTTCAAATTTGGAACGTGCAGTTTTATGGATTTTCTCCCATGAGGTGTTGTATGGAATTTAAACCTTATACTTTCTAGGATTATCACTTCATCTTTTATTTAGTATAACATCCTTATAATTTAATATTAGACCGCTCTGCCACAAAATATCGAACGCAAAAGGCACTCCTGAAATGTTTAATGGAAAGTTTTGCATTTTTAAATGGCGTGCTTAGTTTATCTCGTGCTAACGAGTCCAAACGAGGACAAAATCATAGTCCACTAGTGGCTATGCGCCCTATGAAAATGCAAAACTTTGTTGTCGCCTGCCTGCATTTGTATGGAAGGTTATGCGATTGCTTGGTGTTGACTGGCCTTGCAAATGTTATATTTTGAACTTGCTTTTTTATGACTTTTCACCCATCTAGGTGTTCTATTAATAGAATTTAAATCTTATACTTTATAGAATTATCTCTTCATCTTTTACTTAATATTACATCCTATAATTCAATACTAGATGACTCTGCCACAAGATATAGAACGTAAACGGCACTTGTGAAGTGTTTATAAGGAAAGTTTTGCATTTTCAAATGACGTGCTCATTCTATCTCATTATCACGAGGCCAAATAAGGATGTAATCATGATCCACAAGTGGCTGTGCGTACCATTTGAAAATGCAAAACTTTGTTGTTGGCCTGCCTGCACTTTTATGTAAGGTTATGCGAGTTTTGGTGGTGACTAGCCTTGCAAATGCTCATATCTTGTACATATAGTTTAATGGATTATCACCCGTATAGGTATTCTATAGAATTTATAGGATTATCTCTTCATCCTTTATTTAATATTACATCCTATAGTTCAATACTAGATGACTCTGCCAAAAAATATAGAACGTAAACAACACTCTTGAAGTGTTTATAAGGATGGTTTTGCTTTTTCAAATGGCGTGCTCAGTCCATCTCGTGCTGACGAGGCCAAATGGGGACGAAATCATGATCCGGGAGTGGCTGTGCGCGCCGTTTGAAAATTTAAAACTTTTTGTTGGCCTTTCTGCATTTTTATGTAAAGTTGTGCGAATTTTTGGTGGTGACTAGCCTTCCAAGTGTTCATATCTTGTACTTGTAGTTTCATGGGTTTTCACACATGTAGGCGTTCTATTAATAAAATTTTAACTTTATACTTTATGGGATTATCTCTTCATCTTTTATTTATTGCTTTCATATTGCCTAGATAATTCCAAATGACTTGAGAAGAGTATAGGTATATCAATTTAAATAAACTAAATCAAAAGTTGCATTGTGGGCAGTAGTTATTTCTATCTAATACTTGGTTGCTGATGAGCAGACGTATCCTTCTATAGGGTGCCCCATGGGATGTGGTTGAAACTAATCAGGGGTCATTTTGGAGTTACTCCAGTTATAGTGTTTTTATTATTGACCTAGAGTAATACTTGGCGTTTTTCAGGCCAACTTAAGCACCAGACTTGTTTTTTATGCGAGTGAAAAATTCTTTAGAGAACCTTCTTGTTATCTTCACCGATGACAGTTGATTCTATGAATTGAAGACACGTCTTTTACCGAAATCGCAAGTAATTTCATGCACTTTTGTGATTGTGGTGATTTAAACAGGGAGACGTTTCTATTTTCTAACAGAAAGATAGAACGTTCTGTCATCCTTGTACGAGAATAGATATATAGAAATGAAATCTACCTATCTATGAAATAATGGAGTTTTGTTTTCTTCATAATTTTATTGTTCAATATGTATAGTCCCCGCCTGTCAACGCATTTGTGTCATTTCCTGTTCAGCGAACTTATCTCCGTGTAAAAATGTAGTTCCCTTGATTTACAAAAATGTTGTCCACGGCTGCTTTTACGCTGTTATCTCCACTCAAACGTCGTTCTCTTGGGTTTTTCTTTAAAAACTTGAATAGATAAAAGTCAGATGTAACCAAGTATAAACGACACGGTGGATGGTATAGCTCTAAAAAGCTGCATTCCTGCACAATTTGTCGGATTTTAGCTACCTCATGGACATTTGCATTGTTATGAAAGAGAAGCACATTCTTCAGGTCAAGTTCCTTGCATAAAATGTTTAATGTTTTAACGCACGCATCTATATTAATTGTAGTCCCTGGCGACATATTTTCTATCGGTAAAATGCCTTTTATGAACTAAAGAACCGCGGCTATCAATTTCCCAGTAGATGTTTAAGTTTGGGCTTTGATTACAATATTGCCTTAAGCTTCTAGTGATTCACCAAGCCCCATCCCCAGTCAGAATTTGAGACAAAAGGACTAAATTTTCAGCTACAGTTACAAGTAGTTTTTGTTCGAGTACGGGTAAACGTGCAACGCGCCTGGTCGACACATTGCTTATGTTAACACAGTCATATATGGTGAATATAATTGTGTGTTCGAATATTTTCAATTGTTAACAGCTTTATGCAACGATCTTCGAGCAACAATGCGTCAACACTGAATCATCGCTTCGTTTGTTGCTGTCTTTAGTCTTCCAGATTTGCGGTGGTTGTCTTTGATGGACTCACATCCCCACTGAAGCTGTTTTGATCAAAATTTTATAATATATTAAGAATGATGCCTTATCATCATACACGCCAATCTTTCTCTCTTAACTTTTTCCATTTATTACCTTCTTTTGTCAGAAGTTTTACAGTACTCCGTTACTATAACTCCAGATTTCTCTTTTCTGTTCACTATATGACCGATATCTCACACAATGATTACAGAAATTGAAATAAACGTTTCACATGAACTTACAATATGCGTCACTATCTGTCAAATTCTTTCGTGCGTGTCAAACCTGCTTTTCAGGGCTAAGTAGATTTATTTTCTATTTCACCTCATAAATTGCCAATTTTGTATCAAGTTCTTCATTTGCAATCATTCCATTTATTTTTTTGTAAAATTCCCTCGATATATTATAGCGCGTGCTGTTAGCAATTGATAACATGTTATTTTACACAGATGCACTTTCAAAAAATATTGAAATATCCTAGCCAGTGCTGTTTTTGATATATGTAAAGTTGGAGCATCTTTCCGTATGGAAGCATTTTTTGCTGCATACAATACTCAATTACTTTATGAAAAACAAGATAAAGGTAAGACTTTAGTCATTTTCAAGAAAAGGTGCGCCGTGCTGTTATGACTGATTAATTCTGGCTTCTTTAGTGTGTTGTCATGGATAACTTTATCTAATGGATATCTAGTACATAGCCATCTATGTGCATTGTTCTTGTGGAGAAGAAGCACTTAATGAGACAGGCCTTCTCTTCCATCGTCAGAGTGCTCATTCCAATGCGTATGAACTAGCTTCTATCATGGACCAAAGTTCAACTTAGTACTCTCAGGCGGACTACAGCTAACCGAAGACCCTTTCTGAAATCATGAAAGGCAAGTTTCAGAAACTTATCATAAAGCACCCTGTGTGTGTGAACACAGGGTGAACCAGTAGTGCGACGACGGAGCTTAGATCTTAAACCTTCAAGTTTAGAACAAAACATTAAAGACAACAATTATTCATATCAAGGAGTCTACAATTTAAAAAGTATGTTGTTTGTAAAGGGTGCGTCAAAAATGCAGACTTTTTTAATGGGACGCCCTATATATTTTGATATATTCTAATAGATCTTATTACGCTGATTAATTTAATTTAAGAACTTAGTACGCTGTTATTATTTATTTGTAAATTATTACAATTTAGCTGTGAAAAATAAGCAATCATTAACAATTTGTAGTAGACTAATGACATGATGTAATCAAACTAAGAGATTTCTGTATAACTCCAAAAATAGTTTATTCTTGAAATATCGTACTACTTGATTGAAAATAATAGTTTTTGCAAAACAAATAATTTTCTACAAAAGTTAATGTAACTAAAAAATTAAAAGTACTTTAAATTTGTATATCCATTCATCTAAAGTTAATAGTTTTAAAGAAATCTTGATTTTTCTACGTAGAAAATATTATAATATGGCGACATCTTTGGTTTCTTTTATATATTTTTCTTATTTCATCAGTTAATATTGTTTGTTGTTTTATTTATTGTTATTGAGAAGTAGGTTTGTCCAATTAATAAAATAAATCTCACTTGAAATAAAAGTTTAAAAAATGAATAAACAAATTATACTAGTTATCTGGAGTTGTAGGTACAGTCGTACTAAGAAAATCAAAAACAAAATATTGACATTTAACGCACATGCTGCTACGATAACTAAAAGTTATCCTTATTCGTAAAAATTCGTTAGATTAAATATCGCCAATATTTTGTTGCTATCCTATAATTTTGTTTATACGTATTTAGTTGAATTGTTATACTATTTTGTGTGTTACAATGAATTTTTCAAAAGATGAATTACTAGATATGGTTTTTGTGTTGGGAAAATGTTTGAGAAATAGTCTTTTAGCAAGCTGTGTATATAAAGGAAATATGCAGAAAGGCGCTAACCACGCGTAAAAACCTTTCAAAAATTGTCTGAACGTTTTATAAAAACTAGAGAAGTGCATCATCCTAAACTTACAAGGTAAAAGACGAATTTATTGTTGCAACAGCCCTGCTTGAAAATTCTCAGTGCAGTACGCGCAATTGAAGTCATGAAGTGGAAGGTAATCAAACATCAGTCGTAAGACTCATCAAAAAGGGTATCTAAAAAATATAACTTTGTACCAGTGCTAATTTTTGACACACCCTGTATAAACAATATTATTTTTAAATTGTAGACTTATTAGATATGAATAATTTTAGTCTTTAAAATTTTGCTCTGCACTTGAGGGTTCACTACTGGTTTGCCTTGTATATATATATATATACAGGTTGGAAAGCGGCAAGTACGCCATGATGAAATCCATAAGAACGAATAAAACGAAATAATGAGTTGCGTTTATAGAAACAAGATAGCTAGATGTCGAGTAGTTATTTGCGTGGCCGTATTGGAAATTTGAAACCGCGTTCTCGGATTTTATCTACTACTGAGTAATCACGTATTCGAGTTAAATTAGCATGCCAGTGTTTAATTGTACGCAGTATTTTTTTAAGTCAAGATGGATTATTGTACTTTAGAAGAAAATGGGCAAATAATTAAATTGTATTATAGGTAATTATTTGCGGAGTGTATGTACGCGATTTTTTTGCAGTTCAATTTCCATATAGACCAATTCCTAATAATAAGACAATTTTAAATACGGATCAAGATTTTGAAAAAACAGATTCAGTAGTAAATTTCAAAAACAGAACTGCTATTTTAAAATGATCTTATCGTTGGTCGGAAATATCATCATACTACTAATTAATTTTAAAATAAAGATAGTCTTAAATAGCGGTCAATAACGATAATTAAAACATAAACGCCAGAGTTACAACTTAGCAGTAACTGCAGACGAGAAGTAAGATAAAACCACTTCGTAAATATTATTAGTCAGTGGATCAGCAATATATCCGTCTCTATGAGGAGGTCATTTCTTTCCATACGGTATATATATATATATATATATATATATATATATATATATATATATATATATATATATATATATATATA
>JAHWXV010292180.1:0-13372 GCA_024586415.1 Phrixothrix hirtus | reverse complement strand
TAGTATTAAGGGATAGTTGAGTGAAAGATGAGGGGACCTAATACTACCCTAGGTCTACTTATTTTTCCCTCTTCAATCTTTAAAGTTTGGATAGCACAGTAATTTAAACATTTCAAAGTTGAAGGTTAGGGTTTCTTTTAAATGTAAGGGTTGCTTTAGTGTGGTTTTTGAATTTCACCTTGCATAAATTGTTATGTCTCATTAGGATTAAGATTATTAATAGAGAGAAAGGGACTACATTTTTGTCGTACACGATTTTCCAGTTTGTTAAGATTTCTATTTATAGAAACATTTCACAGAGCGATTTACTTATAGGCTTGAATCTGCGAGGGTCGCTCGAACAGTAGGCCCGTTACGGAAGTAAACATATTTTAGACTATGCCTTTTTCATAACTATCCTTCAGAGCGGTGTGATCCTCCTCCATGATAACCTATGGCCTTAGATTGGTAATAAAAAAGCACAAAGTAAAAAATTGTTCACTTTAGAACTAATTCTTACTTGTATCCAAAACTGAAGAAGTTTTGTGAAGGAATTTGTCTTGCAGATGAAAATATATGACTATGGTATATGAGTAAATCTTCACAGTGACTAGATGGAAAAATAGCTCAAAATATGCAAACATGAAACACTATTTTTATTCTGAAACCCTTATTAGTTCGTTTTTATTTTAGTGGCACTTCGTCACGCTCACTGGAATTTGGCTAAACCCGAAGGTGCTCCAATCACTAGTAAATATTGCTAAGAGCCAAGCGTCATATGTAGACGAGACCTTCGTTTTTGCTTCCTTATCTGAAAAGACTTGTTCGCAAATCACCTTTGCTTCTAAATTGGTGCTATTTTTGAACTTTAGTAATTTTGGTAAATGACGCTAGTATTTCAATAGGTGTAATTAAATAAATAACAACATTCAAAGTGATGGAAGAAACTTCTATAAAAGACGTAAATTTCGAAAACAAGCAATGGACAAGGTGTTAATTCTTCATTATTAAACGACCTACATTTTATTTGGAGGACAACTTGGTTATTTTGTGCATGCCATATACTTAAGTTTCAGTTGATTTGGAAATCACCAGCGTGGAATACTTTTGACGGATTCAAATTGGGATAGAAAAAGGAAGAAATATTAGCGGTACTTCAATTTCTCCGTACAAAAGCAGGCTGATATATGGTAACTTAGACTCCCTTTTTAGCCAACAATTGAAACTTAAGAATGTAAAAGCAAGGATGGGGCAGAAAAGAGATTCGAGGGTACCCATTCATCTCAGAGGAAATGCTTCCGTGGAAACCTGAATCAGAGCAGGTGGTCCCAGCAATATAAGCCAGTACTTCCTAAATGCTAGACCGTTAACCAGTATACTAATATATCTCGAAGTTTTAAAACGACCAAACACCTCCTTAATTTCTAAACAGAATGAAACCTATGCGTATGAATCCTGTGGTTTTCAAAATGATCTAGTTGTCCAGTCTTGTTTTCTGTGCTTGAATTTTTTGAACTTCCCTTCTCTTATATAATTTTATTAGACATCAACTTTTATTATAATTTAGAATTCATGTCTGCGTTTTCAAATCAACGTTTTAGAAATTGTGCCCATTATTTTTATAATAAGTTGTAAAATAGAGCCGTTATAATTTTCCCAGGATAAGTAGCTGCAGAATTATTTATAAAATCAGATATAAAACAAGTAGAAGCATATTTGTTGCTCACCGCATTAAGTCGCTTTAGCTTCGAAACTCCATGCAATGTCGATGTCAAAAATTGGATGCCCATAATCGACTATCGCTTCTAACAAAGCAGTGGGCGGAAGCTAAGTTGATAGAAGCAAATACATAGAGCACATTTGATAGCGATATTACGTATAAAGCAATATGTTATTCAATTTTTGACACTAAAAGATTGTGCTCCTAACGAAATTCGAAATTTGAAAGACGTTTATGATAATTGATAATTGACGAGAAAAATGTGCACCTGCGTTGGATGTGCTAAAAACTGCAGTACAAACAAAATGTTTAGGAATAAAGATCTGGACGATGAATTTCTGTGAAGTATGGCATCTTTGCTTAAGAAATGGGCGAAGTGAAAAACTATTGCTACGAAGTTGCAAATTTAGAATTTGAACTATAGAAAAGTCTGGGCAAGTGTTGTCCACGGCAATTAATGAGTAAATATGAAATATTATTATTGACTCAATATCGACGCGAAAGGGGCGACCTCTTCCTGAACATTACAATCGAGGACGAATCTTGTGGTCCTGAAACAAGGGGCGGTTCACGAAATATCGTTATCCCGATTCTCCTCCTAGAAAATTCAAGTTTCTTCAGTATGAAATGCTGCCATTTACAGATAAAATTTTTCAAAGGGAACGAAAGTTGTTGAAACCAGCGATGATAATGAAGCCTACAGTTATTTCATATTCATATATCGCTCCGACTTAGCTCCGTCGGACTTCTACTTATTGTTAAAATCGAAAGAAATTTTGAAAGAGCACTTTGCATGTGATGCAGAAGTTCAGGTTGTAGCGAATACGTCAGTTAAAAGCAAACCACCAACTTTATTCATGGACGGATTGAAGAACTTTGTTGCATTAAAATGTAATAAATTTGCGGCATTGTGTGTTATCTATAACTATTTCTGTTACCATGGAGACCTTACTTATCGTCCCGCCGTGCCGTGATAGATTTTCAATTGATAAGGATTAATTAAAATTGCTAAGTTTCTCTACGAAATATTGTTCATACTTTTATTTGCAATCCCTACCTTACATGCATTATAAAATAGCTTACACCGCTAGTGAATGAATAGTTGTTTTGACAATAAAGAGATGGTATTTACAATCGACACAATTAAAGGAATTGGATACCATCTTTCATTTTAAAAATTTGGGATATAATTTAGTCATCATCCTGAAGAAACTGGCATTATTAAAAAAGGGGTTTTTGGCATAAAGTTTCATTTTCTTTGGTTCTGTAGATCAGCTTCTTAACAAAAGCAGTTTTTCGATTTAAAATTAGCACACTCTATTTTAGTAGGTTGCTAAAAAGAATATCTTGGAAAACTTTTAGATTTACCTAATCGCGATTCGTGGTTGCTGATAAAAATAATGACTAGCAAATTGCGCACAAGGAGAAAAGTTAGTACTAAAATGGCGAAAAAGGTTTGGAGCTATAAATTTATATACTTTTTGACATTAAAGTTTTATTTCCAAACACTATCAAACTTCTTGCATCAAATAGATATTTGGAATCGTTAGTAATCCAATGGGAGAGATGTGCGTCAAAAATAACGTACATAGTCAAAGCCGAACCCAAGACTAAGCAAACTTTTGCCACTTGGTGTAAATTACTTCTAATAATTTGCTAATATGTAGTCAAACTGGAGTGCAGACCTTTTGTTGTGACAAAATTTATTGTGGGCTAATATAATTGGTTACTGGTTCTATAATTTAGGCAATTTATGAATAATGGATTAGCTTGGAATAAATTATGCGGGCGTGTCAATGCTTAAGTAATCATTTAGGAAATAAATGGATTGGATCTGGAGGTTAATCTTTAATTCATGCATAATTAATGATTTATATGACATAGATCACCTATTGGTATGAGGGTGGGTCAATATTTCATAATTGCAATAAATTGAAAGTTGCCTGTTTGATTCTTAGATTTTGAAGTTAGAATCACGCTTGAAAATCATACAAGTTAAACATCACGTCTAAGAAATTGCACAGTGGTTGTATTAGTGATTCATTCAGGGAATTTTTTAGAGCAGCTTTGGAGATGTTAACAAGTAATCGATGGTAATAATTTTAAATAAAACGTCTGATTTTTCTTACCTCTCCCTCTGATTGAACTGGTTTTAATAGGCGTATAGTTTAAATTCCGGGTAAAATACACACTGTATAAAAAATATTTTGTACAAAAGTTATATAATATTTAATTTTCTTTAATTTTTGTTATATCAATTTTTCCAATAAAATGCACCCCAAGGTTGTATGTTTGAAAAAACCGTCTTTCGCAAAGCGAGCAGAGACGATTCACAATTTTTCCAAGAAAAACCACTTATGCCAATATATCCACCATGTAGTAAGTGATAAACGAGCGAAATATCATTAAAATCGTCGAAGCCGTTTTTGAGATAATTGCAATAAACTAAAAACTGCTCCGAGCGAAGTGCCCCTTTTTGAGGTTGGATTTTAACAAAAATCTGTGGCGTATTTGCAAGAAGAAAAAAGCTTTAGTTATAAGTATCATTATAAATATCGTATACAGAGATAGACAGATGTTTTTGGTCTTGGAGAGTCTTAAAACGTAAAGGTCGGTTGAAAAATTGATACCCAATTTTTGAGGCGAGAGCAATATTTTCCTTACTTACGACAAGGGGTAAGGAAAATAAAAGCATTAAATTTTAAAGTATGCAAAAACTGTTAAGGGTAGTTTAATAAAAATGGGATTTAAAAAGAAAAATTATATTTAACAAAACATAATGTACACATCAAAATTACACACTCTGTATAAGGATTTTGATTTTAGCTAGGGACACAATTCTGTAAAACAAATTAAACTAGATATGATTTTTTTAGGTTTGATAATTATTTCGAAATAAGTTCAATTTTAGTAATACTACTTTAGAAAATTATTTTTAATTAAGAAAGTTACTATCAGTGGTTTACTTTAAAATAAATTAAAATGAGGCCATTTATATTTCTATCATTAAAAGCGATTTTTCTAGTAGGTTAAAGTCTGTCAACAAATATCAGAAAAGAAAGCACGTAGATATGTTTTTAATTTATTTTAATTCATGTTTTCGAAAATAAATTATTTATTTATTTATTAATATTTGATTTGACGTGAGGAAGCAATTTATGGACGTTTAAAAAGTTAATAAATGAAAACTTTGTAATAGTGTCTTTAAGAATTTAATTAAACAGGAAAACAAAAATAAAATAAAAAATGCATAACCGAAAATTGAGTAATAAAATAGCTTGGGTGTCATTTTGCCATTGTAAAATATTTTTTACATTAAAAAATAATTCATAAATATAAAATTCTTGCAATTGCATGTAATAAATGACTTAAATATTTTAATAAAAATCAGACTGGGTAAAAAACATTAAAAAAACTACTAACCATGTTTGTAGGTAGATAAAATATCCAAACTGAAGTGTTCACACAGCACAAGATACACTAGACGTCTTCAGCTCACTACCATCATTGATCACAAACACATTGTAGCACTAAATCGACACTCATACCCAAAGAAAGTCCAGAGCGACCAGTATCCGCCTTCTTATACGTGCCAGAAAGTATGTGGGGCGCGGATATAATATGCAGCTGGACACCCTCACAACATCTTTTAACAACCCTATGATGGAATGTGGTTACGAATTTTTGGTATTTTAATCAAGCTTCCAAGGTTATCTTGTCGGCTTTGTAATTTTATGAATGAGTACCCTTTAGTTTAGTTTCAAGGTCAATAATAGAGAAAGTAATATACCCAACGGTAACAAGAGGAAGATTTTACATACATATATGATTAAATTGCCTTTAACATACATCAAAAGGGCAGATTTATAGGCATAGAACAATTTCACTTTATATATACATACATATACAAAGAAATCTTACTTAAAAACGGCTTTTGAAATATTTAGCCAACAATAAATACGAATTGTCATAGAAAACAATTTCTCCACTAAAAAGTATTTAAACTAAAAATCGAGTAATTCCAAAATTTTAAATTAACGTTAACTACCGGAAGTAAACTTTTTCTAAATTAGTTTAAATAAAATTTTCTGTAATTAATGTTAGTCTGCATTTTTACGTGCTGACTTTACAGAATATTAAACAAGAATAAATTTAACATTCAATTTGTTACAGACTGCTAATTTCCACTTCTGTAACTGTAAAAGCGATAAGTTTACAAATTAAACTCAAATTTTTTTTCATATATAACATAACACAATATTAAGGCCTATTTAAATAACCTCTGAGTCAGGAAATAAAATTAATATCCAACTATCTCAAAGTTCGTGGGGAAACAGGGCCGAACCTTAAGTCTTGAATTTTGACAATTTATTAATCATGTATTTATTGGCAATTTATATAAAATAGAAATATATGGGCATATCCTTAGAATCCGCCTCTGACTCATTTTGAAATCATTCTTTCCCTTCATTGAATTTAATTACTTTCATGGCCGTATTAGACTACATTTTAAAACACAGTCCAGTTATTTAATCTAATTAAAAAATAACATGAATATAATTAGTCAACATTTAATTGCCCTCATGGTAACAGAGTTTATCCGAAGCTGAAGGCGTGCCAATTCTCTTATTTAAATTTTTCGTCTGTTGAAAAGTTACCGACAAGGTTGGGTTCGAAACCCTGTATTTTTGGCTCAGGCTCAGAAGAAAACAAGTCAGCTTTGCCGTTTTTAATATTTTAAACATGACCGAACGTGTAGTACTTAAACGATCATATTTACAAATAAAGAACGCGTTTTGATATTGAAGGTCATTTCAGCACTGAACACTGAAAATAAGTTAAACATTGCATTCGTGTAGTGCGAAAACCTCTTCAAATATGAGAAATCACTATTTTTTGCATCTAGTCTTTCTGGAGGTATATAATTTTTGTTGTGTGAAACATCGAGAAGGAATATACAGGGGCGGGCAAAAGTATAGAACATGGACGATATTTTAACACCAACAAAGTGATTTAAATGAACTTTTGTACACATGGTATTAATATATGACAAATCCATTCAGCTAACTTCCGATTTAACTGGAAATAATGGCAACTTTGTTATTTTAAGCGAAACACTCTGTATATGGTTTTTAATTTGGATAGAACGGTGTTTTAAGAGTCCAGTAAAATACAATTTGGTACCATTTTAGTAAATATAAAATGTTTAAAAACATTTATTTAACATTTGATGCAGTTACCTATGGAAACAGGAAAGTAATAACTGCGGGGATATTACTCACAAAGCCCCAAAAATCTTAATTTAAAACTTTATTAGCAACTCATGAAAACAAAAAAACAAGCGGTTATAAAATTCACATTAAAACAAAATTATCTTAAATGTGTGCAAAATGCCCCCCACTTATTTCTTGTCAATAAGCAAGATTTTTCAGCATATCCGCAGTGATCCTGACTATTTTCTTTGCGATATTATTTCTTAGATCTTCCAAATTATAAGGTGATTTGTTATACACCTGAGATTTCAGGTAGCCCCAAAGAAAGATATCAAGTGGAGTAAGATAGAGGAAACGCAGAAATCATTCGATAGTCTCTTCGGCCTATTAATTTATTTGGCAGTTTAAGTACTACCTGGCATTTTTACAGAAATGAGGTGGAATTTCAGCTTGTTGAAACCACATGTCTTCGGGGATGCTTTCATATTCGTCGAGAGTTTCTTAGAAGTTTTAAATATGCAGAACCAGTTAAAGTATTATTTACGAAAAAAGGACAAATTATTCTGTTTCTATAAATTCCAGCCCACGCGTTTAATATTTGGGGTGTAGTGTATATACATATTCAACCTAGTAGAAATTTTCTGTCGCCCAATATCGAGAATTATAGCTGTTCCATTTAAGCAAAAAGTTACTTCATCCTAGAAAATTACATTCATGGCAAAATTTGAACTGGCGTTACAAAGATCCATTATATGATTATAATAATCTTCTGATAGCTCATGCATTAGTTGAACTTTATAAGGATGGTATTCCTGTTTCTTGAGTACTCGCTCTACTGACCTGCAACTAATACCGTGTATCCGTATAGCGTCTATAGTCGATGTTTTTGGGGTTTCCTGCAGAATCATTGGGATATGCTGTGTTTTAGTTTCACTAGTCGCTACTTGTGGACGTCCAGTTGTAGGTGAATTGTGAACGTTTCCCTGTATTAAACTTCATTAACGTATTAGCAACAATAGTGCGGGTTATTGATTCTCGGTTACGATGCACGTTATTCAATAAAGTACAAACCTGTTGTTGATTCCAACGCCTGTCACCATAACCAACAATCATCAAAAGCTTCTAGTCTTTCTCTTTATTAACTGAATAATTTTAAAATACAATTACAACTTTAACAATTTTCAATATTTGTTTATGTACAGCATCTACTGATTTTTGACAACCCTAGCAATTTTTATTTTTACTTGTGACTACATCGAGTGCTAATTAAATGTTTACTTAATATCTCAGTATTTACTAAAAATAATGGTACCAAGTCCTATATATACAGGATGTTCCATGACTCAAAGTCCATAGCATAAGAACGTGTTATTTAAGTCATTTTGAGTCAAAAATGTCTAATAAACATGCTTATGAAAATGATGCCCAACCCTAGTACAGACATTGCAAAGTAGATAAAATTTGGACTCACAAGACATTGCTCAACCTCTGATCTAAAGCTACTTAGCCGGTCAAGTTGCATAAATCAACTTGACACCAAATATCTTATGTCTAGCTCTCCAATCGGTGAAAAGCACCAGAGAGTCGTGGCGATACGAAAATAGCGTATAACGTGGAGCTAGATAAATCCCATCAACACCAAAAAGGCAAGATTTTACAAAAAGTTTGCAGTATAAGAAAATCAGTAACAATTTCTAATATTGTTTTTATAATGTTAAGGTAATGTTATATAAAAAAAAACATTTAGGTAATTAGAAAATATGCGTTTAGCACCAATTTGTTCAGTCAACAAAGGTATTTAACGAAAAACAGAAGGACACACTAAAACATCTAGTATAAGACAATACACGAGTTTCTCTTAGGTATATAGATATACAAATATGCAATATTAAAAATGATAAAATATTAAACTATTATTTATATTTATTTTGGGAACGATAATTGTAACGGCCACCCTTCCAATTTAATGGACAAGCAAAATTCCTGCTTAACTCCAGAGATTCTCTGATAACTCACTTCAACGCATTTTTTCAGAAAATCCTCTAAATTCACGTAAAAGGGCATTAAAGACATGAGAATCGTAATAAGTTGCAAAAAATTGGTTATAACCGTTTTCGAGAAAATCGCAAAAAACTTAAAGATCGCAAGATTAAAGTGGCACTTCCGGACATTCGATTTTAACTAAATTCCTACCGTCTCATGTACGAAAAATAGAAAACTTAAATATAGTTTTTGATTTTCATATGATGATTACCTTTTGAGATATGTTGGTCACAATTAATACGCCAAGTACTTCCGGTTACTCGATTTTCAAACATTTATTGGAGAAACTCCTAGGTTAATATAGAACTAAATTAAATAACTAAGAAATATACTAAGTATAAAAAACGTCGTTAAATCCGATTTCAAGAAAACCGCGATAATGAAGAATTCGGCAAATATCTAAAATTGACAGAAATAATGTGGTACTTCCAGTTATTCGATTTTAACCAAATTTGAGATTTTGTAGAAAAATCATCCGACTGTGAGCTCAAATATAAATTTTCAATTAGCTATGGTATTTAGTTTCATAGTTATTTTATTCAGAGTTAACGGTGAAAGTACTTCCGGTTATTCGGTTTACGGAACAGTAACAGCCTAGATTATATGAAAGGGCCTTAAATGTCTAAGAAATATAATAAATTTAAAAAAAATAGATTTTGAGAAAATCTCGAAAAACGAAAAATTCTGAAATTATCTATAAATGACAGAAATAAAGTGGTATTTCCGGTTATTTGATTTTAACCAAATTCTTGATTTAGCGCACTAAGGCTACCATGACTACAAATATAAGTTTTCAGTTAGCTATGTCTTTTAGTTTCATAGTTATTTTATTTAGGCTTAATGGTGAAACTACTTCTGGTCACTCGAGTTGGAGATTTTTCTGAGAATTCGCGTAGATTATATGAAAGCGCATTAAATATATAAGAAATAAAGCAAATTTTAAAAAAAAATCGTTAAAGCTAATTTCGAGAAAATTTCAAAAAGGCAAAATATGACAAGAGTAAAATGGCACTTCTGGTTATTGGATTTTAGTGAAATTTTTGCAGTCGCGAGCGAAGATGAATACAAACTCAAATATAAAATTTTATTTATGACTTTTCGTTTTCGAGATACCTGTTCACACACTACGCACGCACAAACGTACGCACGTACGTACGCACGCACGCACGCACGCACGCGCGCACTCAAGCACGCAAGTGCGAGCGCACGCATGCACGCACGTACGCACGCGCGCGCGCTTGCACGCACGCACGCGTGCACACACGCACACACAGATAGACAAACAGATCCATTTTTAAAAACATGATTTTCAAAAACACGTATTTCCACTAAAATTTCGACATCAAAAATTTTGGACGAAAACAATACTTTCTCCATACTATATTTCTTATAGGTAAGAGAAAGTAAAATATCTAGTGTTTTGTTTTGTTGTTTTGTGGATTAAATACGAAATAATGTCGAATATTGGTCTAGAAATGCCTAAAACTCGAAAATTAAGTACTACCTAAAAGTATTTCGCACAGCGACACCTTTTAATAGAGCAAATATTAAATTTTTTTATCACATTTACAAAAATAATGAAGGAGAGTTTCTCTTTAGCGAACGGGATGATAGTTTTCAAATGGACAAATTGTGGACGACTTCAGTTAAAAGATCTGCAAACGTATTTGTACCAAAAGAACACAAAGTTCTTGATAAAATAAAAAGCTGAGAAAAGGACACTTTTATCTTCCTATTTTAGTGTTACTACGAAAGAACCCTAAAATCCACATACTTACTTAAATGTACACTAGCGGGAACTCATGCGTTGGAAGAACGAATAGGGTGGAAGAATTCTGATATTTTTTTCTGAAGTTATGAAGAATTTTATAAAACACAACAACAATTCACCAGAATATCTAAATTTTAGATAAGCAGATCATATTAATCCATTCAGTCACTTGATTTGGTTAAAACTGAAGGAACCAATGTGATCATTTTTAATCAGCACCATTCTGGAAATGTACAAAGTATCCTGCGGATCAAGTAAGTTGATGAAACCTATAAATATTACAAATTCCATTAAAAATTGTAAGAAAATCGATTTCGTCAGGGATATATTTACAGAGTAAGATGTTATGCCCAGTATGGGCATGTCCAGCTTGTGAAAGTCGAGGTGAAGGCGAATGAGTAAAAATTTGGTTTCTCCAAAAACGGGAATTTTACAAATGACTTATTTAGACAAAATATCTTGTAATTTCATTTCAACGTGGGTCATCTGAAATTAACACTTTTTGATCAGATCACAAATGCCCTAAAGAAGATTTGATATAGTCTTTCCAATTCAAAAGCATCTCGAATACAAAACAAAAACCCAACAACGTTAGAGGAAGCTTAACAAATATATTAAAAAATACTTGAAATTAAAAAAGGCAGAAAAAATACATAAACTAAAGGAAAGCTAAGGTAGTAACTAAGAAACCTATAGAAAGTAATTCTGCGGATGAAATCGAGAAAATCGTTTTGTAAGCAGCACAGAGGTTTTTTTTGATTCGAATCTATACTTAATTTCTGTGTACTGATTCATTGTGAACAAAAGACATATCCAATGTGTCCGCTTTGAAGTACGTAGTGGATTATTAGCCACAGTTTTAAAAATCTGTCACATTTAGATTTCATTTGAAGATACAGAAAAAAATAAAACAATAAACTAGAACGAGTGTGATACACGAGTCTTTAATTGTAATCTGTCTAATTGTATATGCTTTATTAATGTAACAAAAAGAAAAAATGTGATTCACTATTGCTACTCTGACCTAACATTAGACAGATGTTCATGTATTTTGAATCTCATGGATCTTCACAATTATTTTAATATAACTTGCTGTGAATAGGTTCTCCAATTACCGTGTTTTGGAACGTAACATATACAAACTGCTTATTTGTTAATAATTACAGAAACAAGTTTACCCTTCGATACCTGTCTTACAAAAAGGATTCGTCACGTGGCGAGATACAAGGGTATTCTCTAAAACTCGCCAAGATTGTTATAGAACGAAACTAAAAAAAAAATAATTTTATAGCAAGAAGGAGATCCTTCTACATAACGTAAACAAAAGAATTGAAAGGGCACATGACTAAGTCAGAGGTAAGTGGGAGGTAAATTGATTGACAATCAACAGTAGTCTGTGTTAAGCGATGTCGCATTGTTTTAAGTTTGTAGACAAGTAAGTATTGAGCGATAGTCGGTTATATCTTAAACAAACGCCGATTATTCAAACGAATAAATAAGCATCGTACTAAATGTTACACTTCACCTAAAAACAAATATTTCGCAACTGAAGTAGAAAGGAAGTTATTTGAGAAAATACTAAGATATTCAAAACAAGAGCATTTATTCTGTGGAACGGTAAGTGTATAACAATGAATAACAAAATATTAACAAGAATAATGTATATTCCTACTAGAACACAACTCACAAGCAAAGGAGTTATTGAATGTGTCTTTTGAGATTAAAGCTAACTTAATAATTTACATATACCTATAAACAATCCTAACGATGATTTATATCCCAATCAGAATAGATGTTACAAGCAACAAGGTTAACGAATGCGTCTTTTAAATTTAAGGCTAACTTAAGTTTCACTATTACGACCTTATGCGGTACTACACTACTACTTAAATCAGTAAAAACGTCAGTATCTTCACATACCCTAATGTAATTTACTTTGAATGTAAATTAGATTTGACCCAATGTTACATGGTACTACCGTTGTTATAATTAAATGACCAAAACCTAAAGTTAATTTTTCGAGAAAATGCCCTGTTTTATTCATCTAAAACTCTGATATTAAAATATAAATTCAAAATAATTTCTAAGATATTATAGCGGCACAAGTTATGTCAATTATTGAATATCTAGAAATATAATTTAAGTATAATAACCAAAGCAAACAAAAACACTCCGGCGAACAAAAGCTAATAACTTGAATTAAACTCTGAACCAAAAATATCTAAATCAACATAAATAAATATCATGTAAAAGTTACCAAGTAACCTAAAAAGGTTAGATTATTAAAAATTAATGTTACAAACGTATGGAATCTTTTGATAGTGGCAAGAGGCGCAAGGCATGGCAAATCATTTTACCTTCGAAAGTTGTACGAATTTTCCAGCAACGCTAACTTTTTATACCTTACCGCGGGTTTCCTCAAGTGGACGTACTTCCATTGTTTTTCAAGAGAAACACTTTTTTGCTCCACGCCTGGCCGCCTCTAGCCTTTAATGGGCGTCCTATTTAGAGTTACAAATTTATGTTAAACTATGCAGATACATTCTTTAAGAGTGCGCTTGAATATTATGTTTTAAAAATTTAAGAAACATAAAATAGACACAGGTAGGTCCTTGACATGATCATTCTGGTTAGTTATTTGGCTAC
>JAHWXV010292149.1:0-11946 GCA_024586415.1 Phrixothrix hirtus | reverse complement strand
GATTTTTCGTTTTTGTTTTCATTTTGTTGTATTTCTAGTTTTTCTTTATTTTTATACGTTATTAAAATCTTTCCTTCGACAACATTTTTGATTTATTAATAAAATTAGTCAATTAAATGAAAAAATGAGTTTTCTTGAAATAAAGAAAAAGATAGTACCAGTTTAATTAGTGCGCCGCTTTTTTTGTGAGTATATGTACTGATGTAGGCTGGTTTACAAAATTAGCAAATATGTCTTTAAGAAGAAAAATTTCAACCAGCCTTAGTTGTTCAGCGATATGTCCTTACTATAATTATTTTTCCCCTTTAGGAAATCGTTATAAAGGACGCGGAAGAATGTATTCTAATCTAATTTTATGTTACCCCTTTATTTGGTAATTTCTATTATTTTAATCCTCTTTATAGGGTTACAGTTACAGCGGAGAAAAAGCGTGGGGTACATTTAATTTAATTTGACCTTTTTCTGGGAGATTAGAATTTTTTCTTTTTAGACACAGTTTGCTCATTGTCACCTAAACATTCTTTAGGTCGATGATAATTTTTCAGATAATATATTATGTTATAAGGAATCTAACTGTCGCGTATTTAGGAAGGCAGTTCGAATGTCGCTACAATTTAATATGCCTTTGATGTGCTACCGTAACTTCTTCGTACTTTTAATATATAGTGGTCGTTGTCGTTCCCGTATTTTGTCAGCTGAAGCTCTTGAGGTTTTTAATTAAATTATTAAATAGTTCAATGACCATTTCTCTAAGGTGGAAAATATTGCTTAAATAGACTAAAAAGTTGGATTAACTCTACCGTGGAATAGAAGCTAAGACGTTGCACTTAAAGATATGCCCTTGTTTATTTAAATTATGAGATTAGATTCCGCAATTATCTTAACTTTGCGCAACAGAAAATCGACAACGGAGCTACATTAAAGTGAAATTGAATTTTACTAATGTTTTCATAAAATGTTAGAATGTAATCGCCGGCGGATACAATTTCAATTACATGTGCCGCAATTACAGTCTCATATTTACATAAGAACTCGAACCCTGTTCATTATCCTCTTAAGCTTACTTAAGAGAGTGCAGTTTGAAACCCTCTCTGTCAATATTAATTAAGAAAATATTTTGATGGCGTAGGTATCCTTAATTAAATTTGTCGGTTACGTACGAGAAGAAATAATCAAAGTCAGAAATCGTTTTATTTCTTCGCTCTAATGGCTTCTTTTGTCATTGGTAAAGCTTTAGAGATTTATCCTTCCAATAGCGCTTAATTGATGTGTTACATACTTTTCCTTTGATGCTATAAGTATAATAAAATGGTTTCAAAATAATAAGATATCTATTATAAGTTTTTCGTTTTGATATTTTCCTGAAAACTTGAAATAGTGCTTGTATTATCCTAGTTTTAGAAGACGCCTGAATAGTCTATCTTTCGTGTTGATTTTACCATAGCGTAGGTCGATAAGCTTCGAGGGGGCGTTTTTGGCGCGAGATCAACATCGTACTATATTGCGTTGACCCAACATCAATCATAGACTATTCACATGAACTGTCAGCGGAAGTAGATCCTATGTTTACGTAGGAATGAGGACGAGAGTGTTGACTATTCCATCAAAACCCAATTGATCCGGATTTTTTAATATCGCTTTAGGTGTAGGTCCTCTATGAACGTCCTTATTCAGGATAACGACGCTTTGAGGGACTGCGCTTTTTATTGTTCGAAACAAGGCTTCGATACCTTTACACGTTCTTCTAAGCCGGATTGTTCGACTTTGCAGCTGAAGTGTGTTTATCGTGTGTTTCTGGAATGAATGACGTGGTTTAAATTGCTTACTTTGGATTTAAGGGTTTTGCTCCTTTCGCAAGTCATTCTTTTGCAATTTCTTTATACTGAACTTTTTGTAAGCCATACGAGAAAAGTTCTTTCACTGATCAATATTGAAACGATTAGAAGAAAATTAATGCTTATTTTAACGTATTCTGTAATTGCTCCTGATCCTAATCATTATTCTTATCTAGCTTATTATTTACTAAAAGCAATTAAAATATCTTGATAAATTAATTTAATTCCGTAGCCTCCTCAACTACCCCTCTGGGTATACTGCCGCTGCTATTTGTTCATGATCCTCCTTTACTAATTGGGAAAAACAATGAAATAAGACCGTCTTTTATCATTTAGTTATATTCGTAAATGTATTCAGTGAGACAAATAACTATTTATGTAATAAAATGTAACTAACGTTTCTGAAATATGCGAGCGAAATTCCTTTATTTAGAAATTTGCTTATCTAAAATATAAATTGTTTACATTTGGCTCTGCCTATCTTAAGTGTAAGTTTTTAAAATAAAGAATTCAAAGTGTAAAAGTCGATTTATTGGATCAATACCCTAATCGTCGATCGGTTAATATTTCAAGCTCGGGTGACTTTTATATTAAAGCTTTGAACCGAGTAGCAAAGGAACAAAAACAAAATTTTTAAAAATTCTAATTAGATACAAAACGGAAAAATCATAGCGCGTTTATTCAGTTGACAAATTAATACAAAAACAATTGCTAATGGATGTTTTTTGTTTCAGGTAAGCAAATTCTGTTTTCTCCAGCCGTTGACACAAAGGTAAAGTGGCAGAACAAATTTAGTAGTCTTTAATCGATTCCTATTTTATATATCAAAACGCTATTTAGTTTTTATGAGATGTTGATAAAATTTTAAGTAGCACTTAAACCAGAAACGTTTTGTAATTTTGATACATCCTCGTGTTTCGTTTATGAACCGCTAGTAGCACCATATCGGTTTTGAGGAATTTTAATGATCCTAGAAGTACATTTAACACAAAAGTGGTTTTCTTTATCTTAAATGACTTACAGCGAACCAGAAAATGAACTGGGGCACACTTATTCTGATATAAAAATTGAAAATGATCTTGTCTAAATTTTCTATCGTTAGATACAATAAAAACGAAGAGATATATTGCTTTTGCTTATAAGAACGTAATGCTGATAAATCGGGTAATGGAATTCGATGTAAGATGAGTATTGGGGTCGTTCATAAATTACAACTAGTGTCAAAGGTTTGGCTTCATCCGCCACCAGAAAAATTACCCCCCATAAATTCCTAACTCTTATTTTTCAACTAATATATTGTTACCGCTTTGTAATTTTTGACGCTAAAAAATTTATTTGGGTAACTTCTATACGCGTAAGATGAAGATCTTAAATGCCGACTTGCACAGAACCGACCGCTTTGTATTTGAAAAATAATAAAGGATTCCTAAAAATAAGTTTAGACATATGGGCTGCGTACTTGATTTCAACAGACATGTAATATTTATGAAACACGACTGTTTAAAATGCATTACGTAACTATACAGAACGTTGGGTTATTTATTTTTGCCGTTTTCTGTCATTTTTTCCAAAGACATCGTGTAAAAATGCCAGTAAATCTGTTACATTTGCTGAAGAAAATATTTAATCTCTCTTATCTTGCTTTTTACTGCTATTTCCACTTGCGAATTGCTACAAATCCTTGGAACCTTCGAAAGCTTCTTTAGTAAATACACGCTCGGGTATCACAAAGAAATTTTATTCTATAGATGGGATTTATTTAATTGAAACATAATTTGTGGGATCTGTGACTGAAGCGCAACTCTCGTCTTGTAAAATTGATATTATTGTAACACATCGATTTGTGCCTTAATGCGAGTTAAAAACTTTTGATTCTTCATACTAAAACGCCTCTTTATTTGCTACTCGTATTTTATAATCTAATTTTTAACTTCTGCATTTAGATTCACAATTACTATTTTGACGTTCCAATATCTTAGTACGGGGTAACCGAGACCCTCCTTCGATTAAGAATGGGAGTCAAGGCTCGACAAATTCAGGAATCCGCCTCAAACCAGCTAAGCGCTTCCTAGCTCGTCTGTTATTTCAACAAATCTGTCGCATTACAAATAAAGAAAGGTACACACTTGCTATGCTAAAACAGCTGTTTACATTCATTAAATCTTTATCAACTATGACCGTTCAATTAGAAAATAAGCAATTTTAGCATAATAGCCGACTTATTACAAACTATCCGATCCCGAATGATGTTAACTCCTGAAAATGGCTATTCGAGATTAAAAGAGAAATACTTCTAAAATATTATTCTGTCATTTAAAAAAAGTAAGAATTTTAAGCTAAAGGACGTCTTCCTAAAAATGGTTGTACTACTCAAGGCAAAAATTACGATGTCCTCTAAGGCACTCCCGCTGTTCGAATTAACAAGTCAGTACCTTCAAAATTCTTCCACTCAAAAAAACAAACGATGTATTTTAGAAAAGGGCAACCTTTCGTATACAATTGCATGATAATCCCCAAAACAATTTGGCCATTCAGGATAAAAATCAGTAGCACGCTCTAAAATCCCCTGTGATCTGAAATTTAAATAAATTTGAAAAAAGGCATAGCGCTGCAATACCGAAAAAGACTTAAATGGTAACCTTTTAAAGGTCTATCTGATACACAAGCAAAGAAATTAACTCCAAATAATAATTATAAACCATAATTTAAACATTTTAAGGTCAAATTATATAAATATTTAAACATTGTAAATAACAAGTTCTAGACTAAAAGGCAACCTAAAGCAATTCGGCTATTCAGGATAAAAATTAGTAGCGCACTCTAAAATTCGTTCTATTATTTATAAAATGAAAAAATTTAAAAAAAAGTTATAGCGCTTTAATATAAAACAAAAACTAACTGTCAGCCCTTTAAAGGCAAATCTGATACTCAAGCAAAGAAATAAATTCCAAAAAAAACACTTTTCCACTTAGGAAGGTAAATAACAAATTCTAGATTAAAGAGTGACGGTTTAAAAAACAATTCTGACACTTTAAAGCAATTCGGTCACTCAGTATAAAGATTGGTAGCACACTCTAAATACATTCTACAATTTATAAAAAGAAATAAATTTTAAAAAAAGCATAGATCCTTAACATAGAACAACAATTAAAGGCCAGCCCTTTAAAGGCTAGCCTTATACTCATGCAAAGGAATGAATTCCAAAAAAAACAGTCTTCCACCTTGCTATGTAAATAACAAATTCTAAACCAAAGGGCGTCCTAGTAAAAACAATTTTCTCGCTCTACAATCTTAACGGCCCTCAGGAGAAAAATTAATAGTGCACTGTAAGCTACGTTCTACCATTCATAAAATGAAAAAATGTAAAGAGCAGGCATAACGCTCTAACATAGAACAAGAGCTAAATAGCAGACCTTTAAAAGACAATCTGATACTCAAGTAAAGGAATTAAAACAGTTTTCCACTTAGGAAGGTAAATAACAGATTCTAGACTAAAAGCGACGTTCTAAAAACAATTCTTTCATTAGAAAACAGTTCGGTGACTCAGAAGGAAAATTTGCAGCGCACTCTAAAATCGGTTCTATCATTTATAACATGAAAAATTTAGAAAAAACGGCATGAGGCTCTAACATAGAGCAAGAATTAAATGGCAGCCCTTTAAAGCCCAATGTGATATTCAAGCAAAGATTTAATTCCAAAATTCAGTTTTCGGCTGAGGAAGGCGAATAACAAATTATTCAGAGGGGCGACCTTTTACAAATAATTCTATACTCTAACACACTTCAGCCACCCAGGACAAAAATTAGTAGTGCACTCTAAAATTCGTTCTACCATTTATAAAATAAAATAAATTTAAAGAAAAGGCATAGCGCTCTAGACAAGAATTAAGTAGCAGCCCTTTAAAGGCAAATTTGATACTCAAGCAAAGAAATAAATTCAAAAAAAAACACTTTTCCACTTAGGAAGGTAAATAACAAATTCTAGATTAAAGAATGACGGTTTAAAAAACAATTCTGACACTTTAAAGCAATTCGGTCACTCAGGATAAAGATTGGTAGCACACTCCAAATACATTCTACAATTTATAAAAAGAAATAAATTTTAAAAAAAGCGTAGATCCTTAACACAGAACAAGAATTAAAGGGCAGCCCTTTAAGGGCCAGCCTTATACTCATGCAAAGGAATGAATTCCAAAAAGAACAGTCTTCCACCTTGCTATGTAAATAACAAATTCTAAACCAAAGGGCGTCCTATTAAAAATAATTTTCTCGCTGTACAATCATAAGGGCACTAAGGAGAAAAATTAATAGTGTACTGTAAGCTACGTTCTATCATTCATAAAATGACAAAATGTAAAGAGTAGGCATAGCGCTCTAACATAGAACAAGAGTTAAATGACAGACCTGTAAAGGACACTCTGATACTCAAGTAAATCAATTAAAACAGCTTTCCACTTAGGAAGGTAAATAACAGATTCTAGACTAAAAGCGACGTTCTAAAAACAATTATCTCATTAGAAAACAGTTCGGCGAATCAGGAGGAAAATTTGCAGCGTACTCTAAAATCGGTTCTATAACATGAAAAATTTAGAAAAAACGGTATGAGGCTCTAACATAGAGAAAGAATAAAATGGCAGCCCTTTAAAGGCCAATGTGACATTCAAGCAAAGAATTAATTCCAAAAATGCAGTTTTCGGCTGAGGAAGGCGAATAACAAATTCTTCACAGGGGCGACCTTTTACAAATAATTCTATACTCTAACATAATTCAGCCACTCAGGATAAAAATTAGTATTGCACTCTAAAATCCATTCTACTATTTATAAAATAAAATAAATTTAAAGAAAAGGCATAGCGCTCTAGACAAGAATTAAGCAGCAGCCCTTTAAAGGCAAATCTGATACTCAAGCAAAGAAATAAATTCCAAAAAAAAGCACTTTTCCACTTAGGAAGATAAATAAAAAATTCTAGACTATATGGCAGCCTTTTAAAAACAATTTTATCACTCTAAAACATTTTGGCCACTCAGAATAAAAATTAGTAGCGCACTCTAAAATCTATTCTACCATTTATAAAATGAAATAAATTTAAAAAAGATTAATAGCATTCTGGACAAGAATTAAATGGCAGCCCTTTAAAGGCCAATCTGGTACTCAAGCAAATGAATTAATTCCAAAAACTCAGTTTACCACTTAGGAAGGCGAATAACAAATTCTAAACTAAAGGGCGACCTTTTAAAATAATTCTGTACTTTAAAACAATTCGGCCACTCACGATAAAAATTAGCAGCGCACTCTAAAATCCGTTTTACCATTAATACAATTATATAAATTTTACAAAAGACACGCGCTTTAGGCAAGAATTAAATAGCAGCCCTTTAGAGGTCAATCTGAACCAAAAGCAAAGGAATTTATTTCAAAATAACAGTTTTCCACTTAGAAAAGTAAATAACAAATTCTAAACTAAAGAGCGGACTTTTAAAATTAATTCTGTACTCTAAAAAAATTCGGCCACTCAGGACAAAAATTAATAACGCACTCTAAAATTCGTTCTATCATTTATAAATTGAAATAAATTTAAAAAAATGCGCTCCAGACAAGAATTAAAAAGCAGTCCTTTAAAGCCCAACCTCATACTCAAGCAAAGAAATTAATTCCTAAAAAACAAATTTCCACTTAGGAAGATAAATAACAGACTCTAGACTAAAGGGCGACAATTTCAAAACAATTGTCTCACACAAAACAGAATGAAACGTAGTAGCACATTCTGAAATCCATTTTACCAATTATAAAATGAAATAAATTCAAAAACAATGGCATAGCGTCCTAATACTGAACAAGAATTAAGTGGCAGCTCTCTAAATGCCACTCTGATACTCAAGTACTCAACCAAATGAATTTGTTACAAAAACACAGTTTTCTACTTAGGAAGGTAAATAACAAATAACAGACTAAAGCAGGACCCGTTCAAAACAATTAGACCCTTCATTATAAAAATTTGTAGCACACTCTAAAATCTCCTCTACCATTTATAAAATGAAATAGATTTAAAAAAAAGGCACAGCGGTCTCGACAAAAATTACGTAGCAGTCTTTTAGAGGCCAATCTGCTACTCAAGCTAAAGAATTAAATCCAAAAACACAGTTTACTACCTAGGAAGGTGAATATCAAATTCTAGACTAAAGGGGCGACCTTTTAAAATTAATTCTGTACCCTAACACAATTCGGCCATGCAGGATAAAAATTAGTCGCGCACTCTAAAAGCTGTTCTACCATTAATAAAGGTTAATAAATTTTAGACAAAGCCATGCGCTCTAGGCAAGAATTAAGTATTAGTCCTTTATAGGTCAATCTGAACCAAAGCAAAGTAATTAATTCCAAAATAACAGTTTTTCACTTAGAAAGGTAAATAACAAGTTCTAAGCTAAAGGACGACCTTTCAAAAATAATTCTGTACTCTAAAACAATTCGGCTACTCAGGATAAAAATTAGTAGCACGCACTAAAATTATATATAGAATGAAATAAATTTAAAAGAAAATTGCGCTCCAGACAAGAATTAAACAGCAGCCCTTTAAAGGCCGACCTCATACTCAAGCAAAGGAATTCATTCCAAAAATACAGATTTCCACCTAGGATGGTAAATAACAAATTCTAGACTAAAGGGTGACCCTTTCAAGACAATAGACTCACTTAAAACATAATAAAACTTAGTAGCACACTCTGAAATCGATTTTACCAGTTATAAAACGAAATAAATTTTAAAAAAATTGCATATCACCCTAATATAGAACAAGAATTAATTGACAGCTTTTTAAAGGTCTCTCTGATACTCAAGTACACAAGCAAATGAATTTATTACCAAAACGCAGTTTTCCACTTAGGAAGGTAAATAACAAATAACAGACTAAAGGGGCGACCTTTCAAAACAATTATCTCACTCCAAAACAATTCGACCCTTTATTATAAAAATTAGTAGTAGAATCTAAAATCCATTCTACCATTTATAAAATGAAACAGATTTAAGAAAAGAGCATAGCGCTCTCGACAAAAATTAAGTACTAGCCTTTTATAGGTCAATTTTATACTCAAACAAAATAATTAAATCCAAAAACACAGTTTTACGCTTAGGCAGGTGAATAACATATTGTTGACTAAAGGGTGACCTTTTAAAATTAATTCTGTACAGTAACAGAATTTGGCCACGCAGGATAAAAATTGGTAGCGCACTCTAAAATCGGTTCTACCATTTATAAAATGAAATAAATTTCAGAAAAACATGCGTTCCAGACAAGAATTAAATAGCAGCCCTTTAAAAGCCAACCTGATACCCACGCAAAGGAATTCATTCCAAAAACACAGATTTATACTTAGGAAGGTAAATAATAAATTGTAGACTAAAGGACGATCCTTTCAAAGCAAGGGTCTCACTTAGAACAGAATGAAACTTAGTAGCACACCCTGAATATTATTATATTATAAAATGAAATAAATTTAAAAAGAATGGCGTAGCGCCCTAACACAGAACAAGAATTAAGTGGCATCTCTTTAAAGGTCACTCTGATACTCAAGTACTCAAGCACATGAATTTATTCCAAAAACGTAGTTTTCTACTTAGGAAGGTAAATAACAAATAACAGGCTAAAGGGAGACCCTTTCAAAACAATTATCTCACGCTAACACAATTCGACCATTCAGAATAAAAACTAATAGCAAAATCTAAAGTCCATTTTACCATTTATAAATTGAAATAGATTTAAAAAAAAAGGCATAGCGCTCTCGATAAAAATTAAGGAGCAGCCCTTTAAAGGCCATGCTCAAGAAAAAGAATTAATTCCAAAAACACAGCTTACCTCTTAGGAAAGTGAATAACAAATTCTAAACTAATGGACGATCTTTTAAAAATAATTCTGTACTCTAAAACAATTCTTTCGCTCACGATAAAAATTAGTAGCGCACTCTAAAATCCGTTTAACCATTAATAAAATTGAGTAAATTTTAAAAAAGACATGCGCTCTATACAAGAATTAAATAGCAGCCCTTCAGAAGTGGATTTGAACCAAAAGCAAAGCAATTAATTCCAAAGAACAGTTTTCCACTTAGAAAGGTAAATAACAAATTCTAAAATAAAGGGCGGCCTTTTAAAAATAATTCTATACTCTACAACAATTCCGCTACTCAGGATAAAAATTAGTAGTGCACTCTAAAATTCGTTCTACCATTTAGAAAATGAAATACATTTTAAAAAAGATATGCGCTCTTGACAATAATTAAATAGGAGCCCTTTAAAGGCCAATATGATACTCAAACAAAGAAATTAATTCTAAAAACACAGTTTTCCACTTAGGAAGGTAAATATCAAATTCTAAACTAAACTGCGACCTTTTAAACACAATTCTCTGTCAGGATAGAAACTAGTAAATTTCAAAATAAAAGTTCATACCTTCCAATTACTGCGTTACACAGGTACTTAATATGATAAAGATTAAAATGAAGAGCCATTCAAGGTTGTTGATGCCAATTGTAATTTAACTAATTCCCATTATCATGTCTAAGATTTAAAGAAACGTTAAGTTATTTCAAGAAAATTAAATTTTAAACATGAGAAATGCGCATACAACTGTAAATAGTAATTTTAAGATACTAAAGTTAGGTAAAATGTATGAACATAGCGATATCGGCAAATTTACTAAATCTTAGGAAAACTCATTTAAAAGAAGTATAGCTAGAAACCTTGTCCATCTCAATAAATACTTTATACTTTTAAACAACGAAATATCATATCAGTTATCATATTCGTGAGAAAACGACTCAATAATTAAAATGATTAAACAAATTCAAGAGATCAACAGAAATCATTGGATAGCAGCAAAATGGAATTATTATAAAAACCCTGCACACCCGAAGAACCACGCCTTTTCCTGTTCCACTTTCTGCCTCAAATTTAACTTCTGGATGTATTAACAGACAAAGAATAAAAATAAATAAACAGTATTTGCAGTGAGTGCTTAATTATAAGCCCCGATACAAATTTTATCGTAAACAAATGCACTTCGGCGAAGTCTGGTGGCAATTGACGCCTTTTTAATTGACAAATTATGCTTAAACGAGCAAACAGAGGACAATTGTTTAAACTCAATGTGGGGAGCTATAATCCGATACCTGTAGCGCAACGAAGGTCAGTTAAGAAACCATTTATATTTAAAGATTCATACCAATTTTTAAAAATTAAACTTGTGTGTGATTACTCCGCATTAAATTCAAAGACATTTATTTTAGTTTCATATTCTTATAATTAATTCTAATTTACGGAGTTCAACGAAGATTACTGATAGCAAAAATTTTTGCTGACACCTTTTGTAACTTTAACACTCATGTGCAAATATTTAAAAGTTCATTCATAAAATTTCATAAATTATGGAATAATTCCATAATTGGATTTTGACTAGCATGGATAGAAAAATAAATTAATTACTGTTCATTACCATCAGCAAATACAAATAGAATAAAACCAAATTAACATTATTTACCCCATCTAAATAGTGTTAAAATATATTTCCCATTCAACTAATTATGATTTTACACCTGTTGCCCCATTGACAAAGGGTCTGGCCCACTGAAAACCATGATTAGATTTTAGAACCCTGTTTTTAACCATTTTTACTGTATACCTGTAATACACATATTAACTCCATATACGCACTGATGATGTGATCATAATGATATTCATTTCTCGATAATGTTTTGTATTTTTAGAAGTCAACTGAAATGATAAAATACTTTTTACAATTGAGGAAGACTGGTTTAAAACTGGTCAAATAAATAACATCATAAACTAATTTTTATTTAAATCCATGTTTATTAAATACTTGTTTAATTTAGTCATCTCACCCATCATAACTGTTTAAATAAAAATTCGAATTAAAGAAACACATTTAAGTTTTTGTTTTGAATTTAACTACTAGTTTCGCTGATAAAGCACCTTCAAATGAATTTTATGTCTCTAAAATGCTACAAAAGCTAAAATTATAGAAAATTGTTAAATAATCAGTTAAGTCGGTCTAAAACTGATATAAAATTTGTGGGATATGAAGCACTTTTACAAGCGCCAGCAA